>JAGXCT010035739.1:60471-84404 GCA_022495035.1 Philopotamus ludificatus | reverse complement strand
CGACTATCTCGGGTAGGTTGCGCCGACTCTCTAGATTCCTAAAGTCAAATGCCAGAATAATACCTCCACCTGGTTTTAGAACAATATGTATATGTTGTGCCATGTGTTGCACCTTTCAAAAATCAATAATCACTCAAAATCTTGAGATTTATATCAGCAGCAGATATCTATTCTTTTAACCGATCCGTCACAGTGGCTCGAAACTAACCGCGTTGTTCGAGGGGATATATTTATAATGGAAAAAAGACCCCAAACATTTCAAGTCAATATATTTATGAAATCATCATATAAAATGGACTATTCTAAGAATAAAAATTGTTATTCATTTCTCAACCCATTTCTCGTTCTCAGTAATGATGCGCTTCAAAAATGGATCATTTTCTTGACGTTTAGGAAGCAAATCATAGTCGTCAACGCGACTGCATAAATTTCTTTTTCAAAAATTTGAACAGCATTTTTAGTATATAGTAAAAAAGTAAAATATTCCGAAAATGCTGCTTTTCACTTTCCGTATTTGAAAGGGTACCAACCAAAAACTACTGCGTAAAATCAATCGAACTCTTCACAAGCAAGCCTTGCTATATCAGCTGTCAAAACATATAATGATTATGCGGCTTGAATGTGCAGTTGGTTGAGAAAAAACGAAATGACTTTCCGAACATCCCAATACTTAATAATTTGGTCGATATTATGGATTTTTCTACTAATCAATATTACGCGTAAATGACATGCAAACTGCCGTCGAATTCTCGCGGCACGCGTCAACTAGTACGTTTCACTCGCACTTGGCACATCTTACCGGATGCGAGCGAGAAAATACATCGCGCCTGTCTCACAAAAGCCAATATAGTTATTTATTCAAGGTCAATATTTATTGATAATATTTATTCTTTAGACTTTTTTAGACAAATACGAAAAGTTTATGACTTATAGGATTTATATTCTAAGAGTCGTAAAATCTTCTTTGTACTTTTGATTTATTCAATTAATCAAATGATAATTAAAGTAATTAAAATTTGATAACAATATTCTTCAAGGTTCAAGTGTATCTAAATTTTATAAATATTTACCTACCTGCTTTGTTAAATACTTGAAATGCAATGTTTGAAAATACATAGTAAAGTTATATTTAATTGTGTCTTCTGTCAGATTCAAAATTACTGACATGCAGCTTCCTGAAGTAGGAAATATAGTAGCAGACAAAAGATATGGGAAAACATTAGTATTATCATTATTCTTACTTTTTATTATACTATACATTTAGAAATAAACCTCCGTTTCTATAAAAATTATTTTTTTAGTTTTTGCTGTCTTATATATTGGCCTATATCAACCTTTAAATTTCACACGCTTGAACTACAAGATCAAAGACATTAAATTATTCATTTTTACACATCGGTGTGATTGCGTTTGCTTAAAAATATTTACTCTGATAAATAAATATTTTAGTACTGAAATTTTTCAGCCGTAAATTAAACAAGTTTTCCACTATCGAGATTTGCGAACAAATTTCCATTAAATCCATGTACACTAGCATAAGTTTCAACTCCACTTCCGACAAGCATTCGATCATTTTTAATAAAATTTAAATATGATAAAGCTATATACTATCATGATAATAAAAATTGTTCATATTAAAAATTCGATTACAGAACACTCATTATTATCCAGGCTAATGATACGATAGTGTCCGCAAGGATATTCAGAACTATTCTTTTAAATTTTGTATTAAAATATAATTAGATAAACATTACTAAAGCAACTTTTATTTTAATATGGTTAAAATCTACTATGCTTTGCTAACAAGATTTTTTTAAATTTAATCTTCTTTCTCTTGGTTAAGATAGGAAATAATTTCATCATCGCTTATACGTTAATAACCAAGAATACGTTAATCGTATTCTAAACACTCTATGTTTTTTATCGACATTATTTAGCTTTTTATTATTTCGCGCTCGTTAGAATCTAAAAAAAATTTTCAACATCTAGAATATTCGCCATCTTTGTTATAAAGAGTTTTGAAGAATATCAGTAAGTAATGTCGGTTCATTAAATAAATAATCATTTAATAAATAAGTTGAATGAGGCCTTTTTTTAAATATTCTTTTATTTGGATGAGAATGAGTATTATCTATTGTAATAACATCACTGCATTCGGTGGTATCCTCTTTCATTAAAAATAACTCTCACTTCTGTAACCCATTTAGATTTAAATTCAATCCAAAGAGATTTTTTTATCATTCGTGCTCTTTTCTGGCTAATAATCAACATAAAGACGTTTTTTTTGGCAATTTTTTAACTTTTTTAATCACCAAAAGTTCAATTTTGTCAGTTAAAGATGCATTCTTATACAGTTTGGGTACTAAATCTTTATTCTTCGGAAAACTGATAGATTTTCCTTTTTCAATCATTCAATTTTTAAGCGGAATTTTACTGTATTTTCAAGTCATTCCAAAAAAAGATATAAATTTACAATATTTATTATAAAAAACACGCTTCTAACTTTATACTATATATATTAATATTTAAAAAAATCAAATAAAGCATGTGTCATATTTATAAACTGTTCTTTTGAATTAATATATGTGCATAATTACTAGTATGAAATTGAGTGTGTTCCACATTCCGGGTTTTCAGCTGTCTGTATACCTTTCAAAAACTTTTCAGCTTCTCCTCTGGCTGTTTCGTTTAGTGTTTTTATTTCAAACACCGGCCCGCTTTGAGCACATACACACACACACATTTCCTGCTTTATGAAAAACTTTTTTTAAATGTCTCCCATCAAACATTACGACATCTTCATACACCGACGCGATTTTTCCATTCGCCACCCCGCCCGCCCTGTTTATTTAACGGCTAGTTGTTAAGAGCAGGTGTCGAAAGTAGTGATCTTACGCAATATGAGTGCAAAGTTTGGGATGGAAATGTGTGTTAAAAATTACTTTGTCGTGTATGAATCCGCAGTTTACGACGTCTACGGCGCGCGAGGGCCCGAGGGCGCAGGGCCAGCTGGCGGCGGGCGGGGGGTGGCACGGGGGGGAGCCCCAAGGAAACCGTGGAGGCAATAATCTCCTTTATGGTATCATTACCATACTCGGAGGCGTCATGTTTGCGCCAAGGCAGCTGTGTCTGGTTGATGGAATCCCAAAATTGAACGCTGCCATGTTGTTCGAAGCCCTTAAGAATGTAAACGATATATTTCGGGCTTAAACCCTACAAATTCGCATATTATATATATATATTCCGCTGATATTCTATTTTGTAAACTTTTACTTAAATGAATTCATTATATAAAATTAAATAAATACTTTTTATATCAAATCAAAATCAAAAAGTGTACGTTTTGCATCACGAGTGTTTTCATGAGTTTAAATATATTTTGAGCAACAAATATAATATGTATGTACTTTTTTCATAACTGGAATATATTCTATTCTACTCTACTAGAAGCTTTAAATTCATTTTCAAATGTTAAAAAAATGTATTAATAGACCTGGAAATACAGTGGAACCTCTCATAATGAGCATAATTCGTTCCAGAATCTTGCTCGTTGTGTGAAACACTCGTTAAGCGAAACAAATTTTCTCACATAAATCAATATAAGGCACGATAATGCCTTCCATGCGAAATATTTTTTTTAACGTTATTCAAATAAAATTACATGCTTATAAATTGTTTAAGATCGTAACAACCTGGATAAAAACATTTTTAAAAATCGAAACTAGCTTATTATTTAATAATTTATGACAAATAATTATTTATTTTTTACTAGAAAGCTGTCTGGGGACATTTGTTTTAACCGACTCTTTAAAATTTGGTGAAAATGTGACACAGCGTTATCATTGAATATGTTTGTAGCACGCATATCCACCTCCTTATTAGGATGATACTTCTCAATGTACGATGAAACAGTTTCCCATGCTTTCAGCATTGCTCTTATTGCGTCAGAAGATTGTTTCTCTGCTATTTCCTCTTCCTCCAAACTCTCCTTCATAACTTCTTACTGTGAAATACGATCCAACACACACAAGTGCGTCATACATTTGTGACTTCCCCTTTCTGCGTCACTCATGCGAAATCTCGCTCGTTAAAGGAGCAATTTTTCAATTTTTTTTTGCTCGTTATGCGAATTACTCGTTAAGAGAGGTTTCACTGTATATTTTTTCGTATTAATAGCAATTTATCTTTGTTTTAGTAACTAACGAATAAGAATTTTTTATTTGATTTTATTGTATTAATACACTTTTTAACATCAGTAGCCATGTTGGATGCTTACTTTATTATTCATCACCATCATCAACATAGGCCTAACAGCCCTATTGTAGAGCCCTGGCCACATCCAACACCCATTTCCATTTTATCCGGTCTATCCCTGTGTCTTTCCATCTTCCGGTAAGTTTTAATGATGCAGTCTCCCTCTGTACACAGTCCAACTACCTCAGCCTTGGTCCTCCTTTCCTCCGAGGACAGAAAAGCTTGTTAACCATAAACCTTTTCGGTGGCTGACGGTGAGGCTCATGTAGAGCTTGACATTAGTCTTCCTTGCAAAGAATCTCGACCGTAAAAGATGATTGATCATGGTTCTTCTTCGTACTTCCAAATTGGTTTCATCGTTATTTGTAATAAATGATCCGAAACATGAGAATTACTGGATGCTGTACTCTTGGATTCTCAAGGGTTCAAGGATTTTTCCTTGGCATATGGGCATGTATTTTTTCTTGGTCTCGTTGATCCTCAGTTCCATGCCAATTGACGCTCTCAATATTCGCTGGCATCCATCCTTGAGAGCCGCCCGAGATCTGGCTACAATGTCTATGTCGTCCACATAGGCAAGAAACTGCACAAATTTATCAAGAACTGAAAGATGCTTACTTTATTATTGACTATCAAAAAGATTTTGGTGTGCTCGGAGATATTATACTCATGGAAAAAACAACACCGTTGTAATGTATATACCTCTGTATTCATTGCATAGCCCCTGAGATATTTTCCTAATTCAGAAGTTGAAAAAAAAATCATGAAAGGACAACGGCTTACCAAAATTGAAGAGAATAGGTAGGACAAATTTTTAAATATAATTTATGGTGAATATTTACAATCTATTATATTTCAGAAGAGCAACTAATTTGAGTGGCTGTAAAAGGCAAGAGAAAGAGTTGAATCTATATAAAAATATATACAATAAATCTTTCTCTCTCATTGCGTCTGCAAATTTTCTGGTTAAAGCGAATTGTATGCTAAATAATTGGAATTGTTAGAATTGCAAAATTCTCCGCGATTATTCAAATCCAATTACACTTGTTGATAAGCATCAAACATTAACATTTCCAGAGCAAGTCTGCTGTTATTCCCGGTCGCAGAGTACACAAAGCGAAATATTTTGCAGCACGCCAAAACAAGTCAAGCGCCCTCCTAAATGCAACAATGCATTCGCTTGGTTCGCTGATTTTTTTTTGCGCGCAAAATCCAATAGCACTCGTGGCAACCGAATAGCGAAAACTTCACCCAGACGAGAGACCGTCACCGGGTAAGTCACGGTGTAATAAAAAGTGAGTTGACATTTTCTCGAAGCAACTTTACGGCGTCGGGATAAGCCCCGGCGATGATATATTTCGACACAAACCGTAATGGCTTGTCCATACCGGTTTCGTCGTTCAGCGAAAACACTGCATATTCAAAGCTGAAACAACAAAAAGTTGGGATATGGGTCCGGCCGATAAAATGTTTGAGAAACTTATGTACGTGAGCCTAATATGTATTTTTATATATGTATGTATCTTTTCAACTGATCGCTAAAAAATAAAACTATTGTGTCCTGAAAAGGAAAACCCTAAAATTTAAGACCGATAAGTGACCTAGTTTTGATACTTTCGCCGTTTGTTCATCCTTACTAGGACCTCATTTTTAAAAAGATATATTCCAAGATGAAAGGATTGCTATTACGCAACAAGAATAATCTTAGCTGTGACTTGTAATGGCAAGAGTAGATGAGATTAAATATCGAGACAAACCCCCACCTATCTGGACAAAGTGGGGAGTAAAATTTGATATCAACAGTGGTAGAAGATACACATACAACACTACTTATGCCGAAACGAAGGAAACCCTCCAAAAAAATTGTAAAAGGTATGTCATTGTGATATTCTAAGACCCAAACTCCTTTGGCCTCGACTAGAGTTCGAGAGTCTAGTAAATCTCAAACGCTCAAAGAATGAGTATCTCATGGTAGATAAATGATGACGATGATTATGATATTGCATTAATTATAAAATATTATTCATACACAAAAAAATTAAACCATCAACTTCAAATAATATTATTTAATATAAAGACCTAACCTATGACCAGAATAAAAAGAAACTGTCCGACATACATAAAACTCTGGTTGCCCAAAAGAGAAATCTTGGAAAACAACAAGAACTCTAATAGACAAACAAATTCTAAGCGAGCAATCAAGAAACTGAAAATAGCTCTGAATGAACAAAAAACTCTTTTATACGGAACTACTTAGAAAACTTGACAGCTATCGATTAAATACACTACTCACTTTGAAAACCTACCAAAAAATTAAAACAACATCAGCAAAATCATAAATCATTAGGAAACCGTAGTAGAGACTTTGCTGAATATCTATAAACGGTCTGTAAGCCACACAACGTGAACTCAGCAGATGAGGTAGAGATTTTTAAAGTTTTTTTGGACCACCATTTAAGATGAGCCCCAAAATAAGGTATATTATAGCCGTGCCGATGTAGTAAATTGGGTACTGGAAGTTTTTGTTTTTTGTCGAATAACACTTTTAATATAAATACTACATGTAACAAACCGTTTTTTTATTTGTCTTAAAAAGTCTAAAGAATAATATGGTGAATATAGAATGGTTTATATATTGTTTATTTTAAACAAAGGTTTCGATGAAGACGTTTTAGAATAAATAACATTTTTTATTTATCATTAAATATTGTTTTTTACCTAACGCTGGTAATTTAATATACAAAATTATACAGAATAATATGGCATAATTATAAAATTTTCATAGTTGTTAATTTGAAATATTTTTTTAAATATTATTTAAAAATATATATTTAAAATTTATTATTTGATATTTAAGAGTATATCTTCAACTATATTTATTCAAAATTTCATAAGTCTAGCTCAAATAGAAAAAAAGTTACAGATTTTTGGATGAATGTGTTAAATTGAATCTGGTGCACACAAAAATAAAAAAATATCTAAACACAAAAAGGCCCTACGATCTTTTTATTAAAAAAAAACTATTAAAGGAAGCTCTAGTTAATTAGCATGCAGCTAAATTACATATGCAATGCGTAATTACATATACTCAGACTAAGATGTTCCGGATCAGTAGAGAGTAGCTGAGATCATTATTAGTTCTATAGATTAATTACGCGGATTATCTCCTATTAGAAACGCTGTATCTCAGAAAAATGTGACTAAATGAGCCATTCAATCGTCGAAGAAATTTACGAAATTGTCAAAAAAATACACAGCGGCCTCGAATAAAAAGGGTAATATTCTGCTTTCCGAGATATAACCCAGATCATCGACAGAAGTGCAGCTGTACAATTTTCAGAAGAATCTCCATCGTATTTTTTTTAAATACAATTCTAAAATCATACATTTAGAATAGACATTTCCACATCTAGCAAAATGGCGATACTCTGGAGTACTACAAGAAAGCGTAATGGGTCTAATTTATTATCTCCCCAATACAATAAATACACTAATTACTACCTAGGCTAACAATACAGTGATTTTGGCATCACACAAAGATCCAAACTTAACAATTAAAAATGGGAAAAATTATATAAAGTCAAACTATATAACTTTCGCTTTACGATGGTAAACTGTATTCCTGTTAGCATTGATTATATCACTTAAGAATGTGTTTTAATTGCCGTATAATCTGCAAAAAATATAATGAGTAAGAGAAAGCTACTAGGGTTCACATTCAGAATTATCATAAAACAATCTTATAACCGATCTGAATCTGGAAAGATAATTGCTTATTTAAAATCCAAGCTCCTACGCATGATCACAGCATCATAATTGATCTGAAAATGATAAATACAATCGAATCTATAAAAAGGCGCCTAAAAGCAACTAAATGTACTTGTGTACAGATTAGTGCTGTGTAAAGAATAAAAATATTATAAACTAATTAATCACCGCAAATAAATATTTAAAGCCGTATATTAATGATAATTATCTCCGATGATAAATAAAAAAACGTGATACAACTCCAAGTAAGAATAATTTTAAATTTCGTCAAAGATCATGTTGAAAATTAACCTAATTTTTACCGTTTCAAGTTAAATATCTGTATATATCTATTATATACTACAATAATTTAAAATTCAACCGTTATATATTAATATAAAAAAAAACGTAACCAAATTATTTATAAATATCACTCACCGAATCCAGTTCTCCCAGTTAGGTTTTATTCCTACCTTTGCGTCGTTAGAAGCTCTCTTCTACTGGAGATACTCTATAAAAAAAATGTATATAAACACAGAAACTTATATTATGATACGTCATTTATATACTATTAAGAATTTAACCTAGCCGCACTAATGGGGTCTAATTGGGACCTCAAGTTTTTTATTTTTCTCGAATAAATCTTTCTTTTCTCGAAAAATAAAAACAACAATATTCGCTAATGTTGCCACGGGCGTGATGTTTTTTTTCTCGCATCCGGTACGATGTACCAAGCGTGAGTAAAATGTACTAGGCACGTGCCGCGAGAATTCACATTAGTAGAAAATTTCAAATATTATCCGATATTTTAATTTTTTCTATTAATATATATCACGAATTTTAATACTAAGAATAATCCATTTTTTAAAAATCAAGATATTTATGACTAGAAATGATTGGGGTCTATTTCATATATTAATTTCATACTAAAATGACCCCATAGCGTGACGCCCCCCTTGACGCATGTCACAAACTTTTTGCGTTTGTCTAAAAAAGTGTGAAGAATAATTATTATAAAGATTATCACTGTTCTTTATTGTCTGCAATTGCGAAAAAACAGCAATATTCGCTGCTGATGCAAATGAAATGTGCGAGTGACAGAGAACTCAGTCTGCGACGAGACTTTTCATTCTTTGTAATTTACGCGTCATATTGATTAGTTAAAAAATCCAAATTATGAAGCATATTATGAACAACTATTTTTAATCCTAAAATAATCCATTTTTTGGTAAAAAAAAGTCAATATATTGATTTGAAATGGTTGGGGTCTATTTTCCATTATAAATAGACCCTCTTCGGACGACGCGGTTGTTTTCGAGCCGACGTGACGTATCGGTTAAACCTGCCTCTGAATGTAGTCGCCAGGAGCTAATTCTCCGCCACTCCAAGGAGTCCAACTCCATCCATCACGGTTGATGCACTTCACGTATATCTCACATCTCACGTATCAAACCGAAAATAACCGTTTATATTATTTTATTATATTTAATTTTAAATGAATAGCAGAAAATTATCCTTTTTTTAATCTTTTGTGATATTTACAAAATATATGTATACATTATTAATTGAAAACTGTACTCGAACTAGAAATATTTTTTTAAATTTATTTAGTAATATAATTTTCATTTACCCTGTAAATATTAGAAAATCGGTATAATAACTTAATTGTAACGTATTAGTCCATGTTATGCCTAGAAATACATATCTGTGACGTAAACCGATGAATTAGGGTATTTAAAGCATAACAAATTGTTAGGCAGACAACCTTGAGAGCCAAAAAAATGACGTCATTACACGCCAAGAACTCGGGGCACGGGTACACACGACTAATTATCCTAATCGCGATTAATTGCGCTAATTAATTGACTCTCTGCATATATTTGCCGTGCGAATTATAATCGCGAGTGTTTGCCCTAGCTGGCGGTGTTGCCGATTCGTTCCCGTGTAGTAAGTAACGGATCATCCGGGATACAAGCAAGCCAAATAGAAAATTGGCAATATTTAACTTGGCTTATTCTCCAACTGTAATCTGGCACAGATTGAACCTCCGGGCGAGGAGATACGGTTATGTCCCGGACGAATCCAGCCCTGCCTTGTTCGCCTCGAACTTCTATATAATTCAATTAAATCGCACGGAAGTGATTCGATTGATTCGAAATTATTTCGCATTCGAATATTTTCTTTTCGCGGAAATTTTCACGAGCTGGCGCTTTTCATTATGATCGCCGCCGCATCGGAGGACGACGACACAAAAATGTACATAAAATTAATAATAAAACGAGACGCCGCATAACGTCGGCAATAAGGGATGCAGATTTATGGCCGGTCATTATTTTTTAATGTTGCAAATTAAATGGGCGGCCATTATTCTGTAGGTTACCCCGTTATCGGCGGGTCTCAGATAGCGCGGTTAAATTTTGTGGTAATAAACTTGATAAGTTCATTGAAATAAAACGAGACAATTGGCCCTGTCAGCAAAGGTGACCTGGCTAATTGTGTTGTTTCATCGGCGTCGTTTAGGGCCAAATAAAGAATAAGTGTCAGGGCATTAGGGCAACTGAGGTGCTTTATTGCACGCCAGTAGTAAGCTACGGCCGTAGGAATACAGCCTGGCCAAAATAACACGCCATTCTGACTACTGAATAAGTTAGGCTAATAAATGGAGTGAGAATTTGAGGCAATAAATATACTTTAACATAATTGTTATATTATCCCTTATATTTTATTTTAAATATAAAAAATAAGGTGAGGTAAAAATACTAAATAATATTAACAATAATAAAATATGTGACAAGTGGCATGTGGCTCAAAGAAGCTGTGAGTCACGAAGTGTGACTGCACCGAGTTGCAGCGCGACACGCAATCTACTACTGACCAGCGTCATCTAATATACGACGACGGCAGCGCTAACGAGCAGGTCGTTGGGATTG
The DNA here is from genome assembly GCA_022495035.1 of Philopotamus ludificatus. Classification (NCBI taxonomy): domain Eukaryota; kingdom Metazoa; phylum Arthropoda; class Insecta; order Trichoptera; family Philopotamidae; genus Philopotamus; species Philopotamus ludificatus. The sequence continues at coordinate 73,473 of JAGXCT010035739.1, read as the reverse complement.
TAAAGTTCGTTATTGATTGGGATCATAATTGTGAAAATACTCTTTCATAAATTTCAATAATACTTGAATAACTATAAATAATATAAAAATTATTTAACCCAACCGCCACTGCTGTCTTGAACACAACTGCGTCATCCGAAGGGGGTATCTCAGATACCCCAAGCATTTCAAGTGAAGATATTGATAAATTATTGATCAACATCATGACATTTTAAAAAAATAGATTATTCTAAGAATAAACATTCATGATATGCTTCATAATTTGAATATTCTAAATAATCAATATGACCCATAAATGACAACGATGGATGCGAGCGAGAAAAAACATCGACCCCGTGGCAACAGAAGCCAATATTGTTGTTTATATTTTTTTTCGCATTTACGGACAATAATGGACAATGATTGTATATAATAATTATTCTCTTTAGACTTTTTTAGACAAATACAAAAAGTTTGTATAATGAAAGAATTATATTAATTGAGTCTTTCGAGAAAAATCAAAAACTTTTGTTCCCAAATAAGCACGAATTTTTTTGTACTTCGAGATTTGTACACTTAACTCTTTTTTACACGGTGGATACGTTCCACAAAAAACCGTGTAAAAAAGTAATATAAACCGTATGCAATGCGATGCCTTGTTTATTTAAACATGGGGACGCAATAACGCGCGAAATTTAAAATATGAAAAATAATAGTTTCTGGGAACCGTGTTAGAACATTTAATTCGTGTAAAAATATAGTAAAAAAAGTATTCGTTATTTTTTTGGACCGTGTTATTTTAAAATCGTTTCAAAAAAGAGTTGAGTGTTCCTAATCCTTTAAAACAGTCTTGATTAACTTATAAACATACTTTAATTTATTAACCGTATACAATTATGGTGAAAAATGATTTTCTATGTATTGTATTATTTCCTTGTAAATAAATTATATAATTAAATAACCCAACTCTTTTTTTACACGGTGGATACGTTCTACAAAAAACCGTGTAAAAAAGTAATTCTCAACGTATGCAAAGCGATGCTGTTTATTCAAACATCGGGTGAAGAGTAAAGCCCGAAATTGAAAATATGAAATATAATTGTTTCTGGAAAACGTGTTAGAACAAATAATTCGTTTAAAAATATGTATTCATATTTTTTTTTGGACTGTGTTATTTAAAAATCTTGTAAAAAAAGAGTTGGGTGTATATTATGTTTTTAGTTATTTAGTACAATATCAGATACCAATAAAAAAAATATATAAATATTTCCCTCGCCCTGTATACGTCGGTTATCTTATCTGCGTAACGCAGGGTTCTAAAACGCGGGCTCGTTTCACTGGAGCCTTTTTATGGACATCGTATAAGTAGATTACTGCCGAATGTTTTCTTAAGCACGCGGCACTAAATTAGGTTAAGCATTAATTGAATCAAATTCTGTAGCCATCAGGGTCGCATAATTTCGTACACTTGTAAACCAAATTGGGGTTTACGTTCGGGTAAACCGGATGCGGGTTATAGTTCTGGCCCAGGCTGTACATAAACCGTGTACGCTACTAATTTTTAACCCTGTGTACAGGATGCTTGCGAAAATACGGCCCGAGTACCGAACGAAAGTTCATGCTACAAGATTAATTGAAGAGAGTATAATGTAAATTCTTGACATTTGTTGCCGGATGATGTCTGCATAGTGGATGAAGATCTACCGTCTTCTATATCAACCGAATACAACTAGTGTATTAGATTCTAGAGAGTCGCGTGCTTGTGGGTACAACAATCTATGTATGTACCAGATATATGTACGAAGCTGTTGTTTACTTTAATTAATTGAGAGATTTTCTAAACACGCTGTACTTTCAAAGTTTGTTTATGATTCGCTATAAACGAAACATTTCAAATCCTAGATCAAAATAATGTGTTTCATCAATCTTATAAAGCCAGACAGATTAGTGGCCACATATACTTTTTAGTACATAGTGTACGTGTACTTATTTTAAGAATTCACTGCATTATCAAAGAATAAATATTTTTTAAAACTAAATTAGATTATTAGAAATAAACTGATATTCTCTTGATTATTTTATTTATGAGTACAGATTATATATTATTTATTTATTTAAATCGCCTATTAGCCCGAAGCGCGTCTATGCCACCTGAAAGACACTACGCGATCTCCACCGGTCCTGCGCTTCTTCTGTCCACTCCCTAAGCACTAGCAGAGACGCGTCTAACTCAACATTAAGACCAGAATTGCAATGGTTGTCCTCCAGGTTAACTAGGCTCTTCAATATGAGTCTGATCGTAACTATAAGCCCGGGAACTGAACTGTCAACGCGCGGATTTTAACAATAATAACCGGAGGGGGGAGGGCCGATTCGTATTTAATTTACCGTCTAATCAGATGCTGCGAGCACCTCCAGCAGCACACCCGTCACCGAATCACTACAAAAAACGGCCTGGACTCCTCATAGTTCCGTAGAATCTACGGAATCAAGATTGTGCCCGCCGCGATCGCGATAACAGCCGATACCGAAACGTCACAACACTCGTCACAATACAAACGTCACAATACCGAAACGTCAAAACTCAATCTTAACAATGTTTATTTCGACCAGGTACAATTTTTTTTATTGTTATGTATTTATTGAATTTATTTAATTGTGTCATTAATTGGCTGTCAATTGTTGGCTAAAAAATCTTTTGGGCCAATACGACTGGGCCACAGTCTGGAAAAGGTTAATGTTGTAGTCCATTCGCATGAAAAATATAATGAAAAAAAAATTAAGTCTTTTTTGGGCAATTTATAGTGGCAATTTTTGCTAAATCTTTCATACAAAAAAAAATACGAATTACAGTAAACAATTTTAAAAAAATATGATTTGTTCCCTAAATTTTAAAAAAAAATATAACTTTAAGAAAGACGAATATTGTTGTATAAAAAATATTCAAAAATCAATAAGTAAATCATACAAAATATTATTTATTATATATATGTATGAATAATATTTTACTTCCGTACTTCAACTTCTCAACAAGTATTTGTAGACTAAAGTATCGCTTTTTGCAGACCATTAACCACTTCATGTTTTTTGCAAAAATGTTCTTAAAAATTTATCTTTTTTGTTTTTAATTTGAAGCATATAATTATAATCATCATTTGCCAGTCACAAGGCTCTCACTCGCTAAGGGCATGGACCTTACTAAACTCTCGCATGGTAGTCGAGGCCAAAGGAACCTGAGTCTCACATGTGACGTGAGGGCTCCCCTTTCGTGTCCATACCGCGGGGACCCGAGCCGTCTTGGTATACGGTTTTTTGTAAAGAGTTTTCCTCTCTTGGCCATTGCTGGCATTGGACGTACATCTTCTACCATGTTGGTATCGGATTTTACCCTCTCGACTGTGTCCAGGCAAGTAGGAGGAGGTTTGTCTCGGTATTCGTTTGTTCTCTTCTCTAAGGCGTTATCTGCTTATAACGAGTCACGAGTGACAAGTAGCGAGCGATCACACACCCACACCTATATAGATATACACAGGCATACGTATGCACATCTGCACAAAACGAGTCAAAAAAATAAAAATGTTTTCATATTTTTTTTAATCCTTTTCGGTCCATTTTTTGCACTTTTACGCCAAAATATCGTATTACACGGAAAGTCGTAAAATGCATCGAAAATCTATTATCAGGCTCTAGCAAAGTAAGAATGCAATTAGAACAAAATAAGCTAGAGAGTGATCCTTTCATAATTTACGAGAAGATACAATAATAAAACTGTGATTTATTTAAGCGCGCATCTGACTTTACACGAATACGCGTGAGCGCGGAAATTGGAACCCTTCTGTTCGACGCGCATTCGCGTCAACGCTCATGAAGTGGTTAAGAAGGGATAAGTAGATGGTGGTTAAAAATAAAAATAAGTTGTTGCTCTGCAACATTAACAATTGGACCGAAATGGAGGCTACAAATTGCACAAAGCACTTGAAAAAGTAGAAAGTATTTTAAGAAAATTAGGAACAAAATTATTACTAATTACATACAAATTAAGCCTTTGTTCGTAATTATTGTCCTGTTTTATCGAATTTATTATTTTAAGGAAATATGTTATCCACTTTTGTGATTTTTTTTTATTTCACAAGTTGTTTATACATTTCTTGATATCCAGCCATATAAATATTCAAATCCTGTTGGAATTTTAAAGCTCGATCTGTGTGGAATCATAAGTGAAAAAATGTTTTTCCATAATCTCAGCAAATTTCAAACCCTCGTGAATTAAATCAGCTATTTATTTATAATTATACCATTTTGTTTACATTTTTATCCATTGTTCATTGACTATTGTGACATAAAATCTGGACCTTTTGCGCTTGAAAATACGTGTATAAATATTTTATTTCTGGGAATTGTGTTAATTTTTATTTTATATGCAGTTGAATATCATTTTATGTTATTTCAGCTAAACTATCTACATATTTTTTCACAGTTCAATATTTTTATAGTCGCGATAAATCCAGAGATGAAAAAATGGCTACCGAAGACTCACCCTCATTACACAAGACTTGACCTAAGAGTTTTCGCTAAACAAGCTATTCATACTTCCACTCTGGTACATGTACTCATATATGACTCTCCACGTGTACTAGGCTAATTGATGCAGTAGCGCCCTCCTCTTTAGGCTGATTATGTACTAAACGGCTTGATTGCACGGAGCTGATTACAGGCCGGGACTGTGCAGGACTGGTCCCTCCTCACTAAATCATAGTCCTGCCCTAATTTCCGACCTGGCCAAACGCCTGGAGACATCATCTCGACGCCTTGTAGTTCAATATTTGCCATACCGTATATATGAAGTGTTGACCCAAATAGAACAGCATACCAAGGATTCATCTAAATAACGTTTATATTAATACACATATCGTTTATATTAATAAAATTATCGTATCGTTGCTAATATTATTATTTTATTTTTTAATAAATTCAATTGAATTTGACTAATAATCCAGAGTCGTTTCGTTCAGATTGAAGATTTGATTTCATGAAAAATTATACAATTTTTCAGCACGTCCGCGGCACACCGAAAACTTTTGCGCGCACAATGGAACTCGGCTCCATCAGAGACGCCGACGTTTAACGACGCTACCCGCTGTCGGCGTCCCGCTCGCTCATCGCCGGCGTCGCGACGCCACGTCCAGCGACGGATTGATCAGCTCCATGGGAAATCTAAAGCGACAATGGCACGGCCACTCGTAAATAATTCATCTCGCAGTAAATTTCCTGTGCGGATTCGCATTTAAGACAACAGAGAGTTTGGAAAACTTTTAAAGTTGCTGCTAAAAATTTTCGTGTCGCCTCCACACGGCCCCCATCCCTGTTGCTGAATAAATCTTTTCATTTTTTTTTCCTCTTCGCCAGTGCTCTGAACGAGTCGCGAATCCGGCAACAAAAAAAACTTTCACGGACACGTCTCAGATATAAATTGCTCTTTTATATTCCACGTAATCGCAATGCTAATAATGCGCCATCAAGCTCTGTATTCTTTAGTCATCTTCAAGTGAAAAAGATATATTGGATAATTTTATCAACTTCGCTCTGAGAAAAAAATCACATGCAGACAACTTAAAGGCAATTTATTAAACTGAGAGTGCAATTATTTTTCATATTATAAAATATACGTATTTTTCAACATAAAATATTATTTAAAGTTAACAAAAATATTCTTGTACGTCATTGATTCGTAACCGCAAATCTCTATCGTGCACATTGCCAATTTCAAATAACGAACAATTTGCTAATTGTCACGGACAGAATGCGGTTTATGATTTTGGCATTTTCTAAACATGTTACATATTTTTTAACTATTATTTATTCTCTGCTAGATCTATTTATTAATGATAAATTTTCCTCGCTATGAAACATATCGTCAGTCTTTGTAATTATATAACAACATACCAGGTAAATAATAAATAGAGCACAGCTTTTAATGAAAATATTCACAATAATTCTACACTAATTACGATATTTACATTAGTATTATGTTTGAACACAGAATGAAAATTATTTCAAATACTTTGATAGCAGTATTTAAAATTATAAGATATAAATTTTCATTCATATTCGCAAATATTGTAACGTGTATCAATTATGAATATTTCAGATAATTGATACATATAATACGTTAATTTCGTTATTATAATATTTACAATAATATTTTGGATGCGATACAAATTAATATATTAGATTTATTTAATATATAGTAGAGATTTATATAATAATAATATTTATACATCTAAAAATTTATTAAGTACAGACCGGAAAGAAATTTGACATTATAAATATGGATATTTAGTCTTAAGAAAAGGCTATACTTAGTGTTATTTAAATTGCTTTTATTTTTAATAATGAGTTATTCACAAAAATAAGAATTAAAAGCTAATATAAAAAAAATATATTTACCTTTTTCTATGTTTATTTTTTTTGTTACTGTTATTAAAATATATTTAAAATAATTTAATATTATTTTACATAATAAAAATGCTTATTATGACCTAAACTCAACTTCAAACGTTCAAAATTTTATAAATACCGTCATTCAAAATCTATCATTAGTAATTTACTACCAGGCAAAAAAAAAAGAATACACATGATCTTCCTTCCATCCAACCTCTCTTCTCGATGCTTTCCATATCCCATATAAAATAATAAGTAAAACTCAGACTGACCACATAGTGTCAATCTGTTAAAGGAGAATTTAGGCAGAGAAAACTAGATTATTGATTAAATAATCTAGTTTTTGAAAAAACGTAGTTGTAGTCACATTTATGTAAGCTTTTTCGCAACAAAAAAATAGGATAAATCAATAACACTTAAAAAGATTTAAGGGAATTATAAAGAGATGGCATCTATTTATCTAAAAAAAGTTTTATGTGGTCTGCATTTTGTATTATTAAAGGTTTATCCAAAATGAATTACTTCATTTAAATTATAAACATTTATTGTTGATGCAAACACCTGAAAAAGCATAATTGTGTAGTGTTAATTATACTTTTATTGCTTTTTATCGCAAGTTGACTTTTTCTTCGATCAGTTGAAGAAAAGAAAATTTTGATCAAAATGCATCTTTCTGAAAATGTTTTTAATACCATTTTTTTATGAAATATTTTTTTTCGTTAATTAATATAATCTCTCTTTAGCCTCAGAAAATAAACAGACAGTTTTTACATAATTTTTTAGGTTTATAAGACATTTCGTCATTGGAAAAATGAAATTTGCAGTCTCTAAATTAAAACGTCCTTATACGTTTGCAATTAAATCACAAAACAGATGAATATTCGTTATAGCAAGATCGGATATATACAGAGGATTCATTAACACATTTTAGTGTTGACAGTTGGTAATTTTAATATATAAAATATTGAATATTTAATTTTAATTAGTAAATAATTTATTTTCAATATTTGCGTATTTTAGTTCCATTAAAATATATTTACTGCTTCGTCCGAAATTTAAGTGCGTAAATATTAAATCAAATTACTATCGCGCACATAATAATATTTTCCTATTAATCCCAGCCCAGCTTTGTGTGCCCAGAGGCATTCCGCGAATACTGCTATCATAATCAAATGCTGAAAATTGAGCGGCAATAGTGGTTACAGTCACGACTGCAGCCCACATTATCTGCGTTTCGCTCACACGCGGTCTGCTATTTCAGCTACGTTTCAGCGACGATAAAACGACAGTTACACCCGAAATAACAGCAGTCGATTTTATCTCGCGACACAATAATAATTGCGTAATGGCAATTTTCTCGTTCGGTAATCGCACTTTAACGCTAATGCCCTTTCATATTTCAGTATTTTTATTGGCGCCGTAACGACTTTTACGCCGGGAATTACCATAATTGAGATAATTCTAACGCACTTCCAGCAGCACCATGGATTCGGTTACGCGTCCCTGGGGAGCGGGGACGCGGGAACGACGCCGCGACGCCTCTCCGCGACGCGGCGTCCAACTTTTAAATCAATTAGGTCGACAATATCGCGTCTGTCTCAGACCGTATTAAAATCATATTATTGAGGGGGACAATGGCGAAATAAAACATGCCGGATAATTCAATTTGAAATATCGCTTATCCGATGTTTCGAGGTGGGGGAGGGAAATGTTGAGAATCGGCTGTGCATTCGAGTTTTTATCGGCGCTGTTTGGCTATTAAAGTTAAAGTTTGACGTCGGAGTGTGATTTGAATAATTATCTTAAGCTGCGATGGGATTATTCCAGCTTATTTAGTTTGCAGATGCAGCTAATACATTTTAATTTCTTTATTTATATAAAAGATAAACATATTCAGCATATTTATGATGTTTATATTGCTGTTTTTACAGAACAGACTGTTTAATATAAATACTTATGTGCATAAAACTTTTAGGTGTACATTTAACAACCTGAAGAAACTAATTATTATGGTTAAATATTAATAAGGTCGAGAAAGGTTATTTTGTTAGCACCCCTTTGATGGATACCAGTGTTCCGGAAGACTGATATCCATCAAAGGGGTCAAAATCCAATTGGCCAATTTTGCAAAAGCTTATTCTATGAACACAAATTTTAAGTTTGAAACTGATAGAGATCAGCTTTTTTTTACTGATTTCCATTAAATTTAATCGACTCTAAAGTTATTGACAATTTTTCTAACTCTATTATATATAAAAAGATTTATTTAATATATTTTTGATTTTTATTGCATGCAGTTTTTATTCCAGTGACTTTCAAACTAAAACATAATTTCTAAACAGGATTTATTTAAAAATATTATAGTATCAGAATTTCATTTAAATGAATTTTATCAATAAAATGAATTTAAGCAAAATTAATTGAATGGTCTGTTAAACAAAAAACTACAAAATATCTTTTTTTAGATTAAAATTATATTAGATTCTGCACAATATTAAAATATTTAAAAAAAACTGGCGCCATTAAATTTCGCGCACACAGGATTTTTAATAGTTTATAATTCCATTTCATATTATAATATTATTGGATGGAATTTCTAAAATTATATTCTGAATAGAGTTTTGTCGATATTGTCAAAATTAACTTTTATTAACTGAATACATTGAAAGCTTTATTAATCCTCTGTTTCCACCTGTTTTAAAGACTCTCATAAACATTAACAAAGTAATCGTTTGACTAAAAGTAATTTTATTTAATGGCGATAGCTGATATTTTAGAAGCCAGATATTTTTTTCTTTATCAGAAACCTGCAAAAGAATAACAGTGCAATAATCAAAATAGATATGAGTTCATGAGAAAAGTTTTCTGTGCTCATATATAAATTTAACTTATACGGAGAGAACCCCTTGACACTGGGAAGGCAGATTTAAAACAGGAGGAAAACAAATTTCTAAATTAAGATACCCGGATGATACTATATATAGCCATATCTAAGGAATTGAAATTTTGATCTCTTAGAAAATGTTCCATAGAATGAAATAAGTAGGTGCGAGATCCGACGAGTATGGAGGATGCAACAGGGTGCCCCATCCAAGATCCTGAATTTTTTCACACGTCAATTTCGCAACATGAAATTGCACGTGAATGCGTGTGGGACCCAAACACCTTCTTTTTGAATCTTTCCCAACTTCTTTAGGATCCTCTAAGTACTGGACGAGGATGTACCGACCTTTTTCGATAATCGTCGGGTCGTCTTCGATTGCAGAACTCAAGGCTGCTTGATCAGCCTGGACCACTTTGAGGCTCGTTTTCCAAAACCCAAATCACCAGATTTAATTTTTTTGAACTATCGTTGGCATTCCTGACATCCAATATGTCACCGCAAATCTCGCAAATATCCTTCGTATACTCTGTCGCTTTCTTTTTTAAATGGTATTGAAAAAGTATACAGCTCTGCAGATGTTGTTCCGACGGACACGTCTCTCCCATTGTCGTCAGAGGGATAAAGAATCCGTTTTTTTTTGTCTAAAGGCCACGAGCAGGTAACCTCTACACAAGAGAAACTTATAACATATAATAATAATATGATTAAATAAAATAATCATCTTATAAATAGTTATCATTATTTGGTTTCTGTACCTTGTCCCTAATAACCGGCGGCCCAATTAAGTGGAATCTACTGTGTTACGAATATTTTAAAATTATTATTTAAAAAAAATATATATTGACGAATGCCGAATATTTTTTAAAAATATTTAAATATTCAAAGCTTCGGTGAATTCAGAGAAACAACTGAAAGCTCGGTTGTCACTCATCAATTACCGCTGCGGATAAATTGCGATTTTTTTTTATTTTTTGGCTAAAATAAAAAAACAACGTTTTCAGAATGACTCAATCCAATATGGACAGTGCCGATGAGAGAGAGCTCTGAAATAATTTGGTGTACGGAAGCGGGCCGTAATAAAGTCGGTGCGGGCGGACGATACCGGCTCGACCCATTGATCCCAGTCGGCTAAGCTCCCGGAATCCTTCCATTTAAACTTATCAAAAATCCCATTTGCCCGGGGCGACGAAAGCGTTGCCCATTAAAATTGCTCCGCCATCCCTGATATCTGATTTAATCCGACAAATATGGCCCGGATACGAATCGGCTTGATACTCATCGTCGCTCGGCTTCCGTCTATCCTAACTTCCACAATGCGGCAATCTATGTATGTATATGTATATATATATTTTAGTGAAATTTTGAGGTCTGGAAAGTTTCAGTAGCTGTCTACTTTAGAAAATTAAACAATGGATCAATCCTCCGTCTCTACGGTCGCATCTGTGTTCTCGAATTTGAGAACACGTGAGTAAAATGAACGAAAAAAGACGAATTCCGGGAAATACAAAGTGTGGTGGAAACTCTATTCTTTTATTCGGAAAATACTACATGCTTGAGAAATGTAACTAAATTTGCTTGCACGATTCCATATTCTTGAGAAATTTTACAGATCGAATTAGAATCTGAAACCGACATCCTCTCCAGACTACAAGAAAATGTATTTGATATAATAGTGTATTGTAATCATTTTGATTAAATATATCTTACATAAATAAATCAGTTACCAATTAAAAACCGTTTCTGAATAATAACAGCCGATATATTAATGTTTGAAATGAAAAAATGCATAAGCGGATTTTTTTAAGTTGAATGATTCATTTCGGCGTTATTAAAAAACGTTTTCTCTTCAAATTACACAGATGTTTTTAACGTTTTCGCTGAAAGCTCTAACAGAATAATATTATTTAATAATTTTAATCACGCTAATCCCCGCTCATTGATATCACAAGGGATTATATTTTGCACGAGAACACTTGTTTTTATTAATCTTTCACTAAGTATAATCTCGACCTATACATAAACTTTATTTTTTTCCGAGTAGACAGACAATAAAGCACAATTAATCACACATAAATAAATGTGTGATTAATATACGAACGATATTTATTTGCGAGCGAAAAAGTTTTCGCAGGAATTCCAAATACTTCCAAATTCGGCCATTTAAATGCTGAATTGCTCTCCGAAAACGAATTCATGAGCAACTGAAATAAAATAATGTGAAGGTGTGCGGAATGCTAAATGTAAATAGTATGAATTTACATTTGCATAACGTTTTTGACCCCCTTTTTACATACAGCGTCCCTTATAAAATTACATGTATTGCGGTTTTTACGTCAGTGTGCTATCGTGCCTCAAATCTAAGCTAATTTTATTTCTTTTCTTTTAACATAAAGTAAGAATTCATATTTTTCAAAATTATTATTCATTTAGCGTTTTTTTTATTACGATTTTATTACGATGTATGTACATTTTTTAATTCAAATTTTATATTTCTAATATGTATTTTATGATAAAAAATATGTGAAAAAATTAACTTGGGGGTTTATTAAATATATCGTATAATGTTTAACAAATAAATAGTTTAGTTATTAATAGTTAGTATTTGCATTAAACTTTTATCGAAACTATTTTCTGAACAAGATTATATTCGAATGCCTTTAAATTAAAATAAGCTTGTCGGAAAAGGTTGTGGCTTAAAGAAGTCACTGGAGAAAATGTTGTACCATCAATAGAAAATGAATACGAAAAGGCAATTAACATTTCTTGTGATATTAGTGGAGAAGAATTTGATGGCCACAATATTTAAGATATCAAAAAAATATTATAAAACCGTGCTTTTAAAGTAGAAGAACTAGTCAAAACGTAAGAAGAATTTACAATGATTTATGATTCGGAAAGCAGTTGTATCAAAACAGCTACATGTTTCACAATAACCCAGCCGTGAATATTTGAAGCTTCAAGTTTTTGATTTTCTCGAATAACTCTTTTAATATAAATTTTACATATCACAAACTTTTATTATATTTCCAAAAAAAGTCTACAGAATAAATATTATAAATAATCATTGACGTTTATTATCCGCAATTACGAAAAAAATAAAAACAACAATCGCATCAGGTACGATGTGCCAAATGCGATTGAAACGTGACAGCCCAATCTGCGGCGATACAACGCCGAGAGCGTTGTCATTTGAACGACATATTGATTAGGAGAAAAATCCAAAATATCGACCAAATTATGAACCACATCGTAAATAATTATTTTTATTCATAGAATAACCCTTTTTTTAAAAAAAAATTAAGATATTCATAAATAATTCATCAAGACTTTGACTTGAAATGCTTGGGGTATATTTTTCATTATAAATAAATTCTCTTCGGATGACATGATTGATTCGAGTTACCGTGACGGATTGGTTAAAAACAATAAATTAATGTCTGGGGTTAGATCAACAAATCAACATTTTTTATAGAAAATTATTCTTAGATGCAAAGAAATTTGACGCTAAATTTACTCGCTAAACGCAGAAAATCCAAAAATAATTGAGTCTTCCGATAATGAAAACCTACAACCTATACTGTAAAGGAGAAGGTGATAATGATGATGATTGTCTAATATTTTAAATAAATACGTAAATGCATATCTCTAAGTAATTATATAATTAAACGTCGATATTTTTTTGGAACGTATAGCACGAA
>JAGXCT010035739.1:13796-49954 GCA_022495035.1 Philopotamus ludificatus | reverse complement strand
AATGGATTTCACGAGAAAGCGTGGCGGGCCGCACAAAAGAGCCTCGCGGGCCGCAAGCGGCCCGCGGGCCGCGGGTTGCTCACCCCTGGTCTAGCACATGGACCAAGGAATAAGGTCAACATATCAAAGTCAAATATTCGATGATATAGATCTAGATGAGAATTTAACAATCCTATAAGCTTGAAAAAATATCCATTTTAATTTTTTTCTGAAAAAGGTGTGGCCAGAATTAGTCACTGGAGAAAATGTTCTACCACTAATAGAGGATAAATACGAAAAAGCAATTACTATTTGTTGTGGTATCGGTGAAAAAGTATTTGATGACCTGGATATTGAAGGCGTCAAAGAAATATTTGAAGATCGTACTTTTAACGAAGACGTACTGATAAGGTCATCTGATTATGTATTCCAATTCTAAAATATTTAAATAAATTCGTATTCGTATATTTTTTTTATCGTTTATTGGAAAATAAAAATGATTTAATTATTTTTTTTAGGAACGCCTCGTATTACACAATTTTTTTTTTAAAACTATATGACCGTGTTATTAAATCAAATCTTGTTTATGTTCTTTTAAATCATAGCGATTATTTTACATTGTATTGGTTTAAGCTTGTGCTTTAAATTTGTGTAAATATAAATATAAATTTTCCTTAATTTCTTTCAGAATAATATTATTTAATAAATTATGCCTTTGCAGCTTTTTTATAAACATTGAAACGTTTGATTGTATCAAAGCATTCTATTTTATTATCATTCGAATATCAGTGATAAATTAATGGAACATATGTTCGTTCAATGGTTTCAATTCCGCTCGTATCGCTGGTCGGATTCAACAGATTTTTTCACGAGACCTCACACGAATTTTCCATAAAAGTCTTTGTATAAATCGACCTACTTACCGTATCTACAATAAAATCGTTATTACACGACTCATTCCTAGTCGGGCCGAGTCGATTTATCACTGGGTGTCAGATGTAGTGTATGGGGCACCACTCGGCGATACATTCGGCCTCGGCCCCCATTGTTGTTTCCTCGGGCGAATTCGCATTAACAGATGGAATAGACGTGTTAAATGAAAACGTATCTTGATTTTCTTCACGTATCAGCTCTTTGTGAATAGCCAATAAGTGCCCGGCGAGCTGCGAGAAAATCTTTTATGTTTGATTGAAACGTGGCTTATTGTCTGGACATTCAATAACGCTTTATTGCGTCCGGCGACCTCCGAGGAGTCACCGCGCCGTTAGGTTTTTGAGTTAATTTAAAGAATTTTATTAATAACATCGCGACGGTGTGCCGTATCGCACTTTGATAGCTGTATACCGGCCCGACGCCTTTGTGCTCCGAGGGCGTCGTCTCGGGTTACGTCTTCCTATTACTGCGAGTATTTACATTTGTTTGATGTTCTATTACGACGAAATTATTTTGCTCCATGGGACTTTTTCAGAGACGCGAACGCCATTTTTGTGGTGTAGTACTCCTCTTTGTTTTCAAATTTGCTTTCGTCTGTGCGGAATTCATTTACCGAGAAATCTCGGCAACGCGAAAGTAGGCAGCAAATGGAAAAGTGATAAAAACATTCCATAAATATTGAAACAAATTACTTTGTACTGACCAATTAGCGACTAACTATATTTCAACTAACAATTTAACGTTTTTGTAGATAGAGTATAATTTGTTTATTAAATTTATATATATAAATGGCTAACGAGAAGGGTAACGAAATGTAATTTAATGCGGTTAAATGTGGAATAATTTAAACAACAGCATTTTCAGCCGAAATTATCGCTCTTGCCACTGAAATTACAAAAAACGATTTGATATATTTAGCCAAAATAATTTCTGACAAACTTTATATAATAGTGAATATCTATAACTTACTTAAAAGTAATAACTATTATTCTGTTTCGAATCCTTAATAATCCATGCTATATAAACTATTTTAGCTCAATGATTTACACGACATTCTAATAATTGCTGAATTAATATTTTTTTATTATATTTTAATTAAGAGGCTGCAGTGAAATCACAAGCTATGATACTTTTATTTATACTCCTGCATTCATAGTTCTATGATTTATGGTTTACTTCGATTTTAGTCCTGTGACGCATCGAAATTTTTTGTTAAATATTTGTCATGAAATTCTGCCACTCTTAACATGAGAAAGATTGTAAGATGATGTTGGGTGAGCGTTTTAATTTGTGTAAATAAAATAAAAAAATGTAGAGTATTAGAAGAGTAAATGGTCCTGTGGTAATCTCAGCTCCTGTATTTATTTAAATTAATTTACGGTTTAGTTAAAATTAAAAAAAAAAAATACAGGTTTTACCAGATTCAGTGAATAAAATAAAAATAATAAACTAGCATCAGTACTGAAAAACAATCTCCGACTTTTTAGAAATTTAAATAGCTCCGTTTATTGTGCACTAATAAAAATAAAAGAGATATTCGCAAAACAATAAAAATATAGGTATCAGTGTAATCAACGATCATCGATAATATGAATTTTAGATGAGGATGTAAAAGTAATGATTAATATTATTGTACAATTTGTATAACGTAGCCGTGCCGATGGGGTATATTGGAGACCCCAAGTTTGTGATTTTTTTCGTATAACTCTTTTAATATAAATCCTATATGTCACAAACTTTTTGTATTTGTCTTAAAACGTCTAAAGAATCATTGACCTTTATTGTCCGTAATCGCGAAAAAAACAGACGCGACGTTATTTCTCACTCGCATTCCGTACGATGTGCTAAATGCGAATAAAACATACGTGTGACACGCGCCGGGAAAACTAAGTCTACACCAAAACATTGCTGCAGACTGATAAGTTTAATGCTGTTGTAGACTGATTGCTTGATTAGTTAAGAAATCGAAAAAAAATACCAAATTATGAAGCATATCATGATTAACTGTTTTTATTCTATGAGTAATCTTAGACTTGAAAGGTTTGGGGTCTATGATCTAACCACTTTGGACGACTCGGTTGTTTTTGAGCCGCCGTAACGGATCGATTGATTGATATCTAGATTTTAACAATGAGGACGTATTTCAACTTTTGGAAAATGATGTTGAGAAACTCACTAACCAACACTTTATTTACATTAAGGAAGAAAAAACTAAAGAATAAAGAATGGAATAGAAATAAACAGATAATGTCGAAGAACTACCTAAAAAATTGTTATAAAATATGTACATGGCTGCTGCTTTTTTCTAGATCAGAGATGGAATGAAAAAAATAAAAAAAATGGACGCGTACTTCGACAGAACTAAGAAGACCTATGAACTATCTCATTCATCAAGCACTTGCTTGTTATTATGAAATTTATAAAGAAAAGAAACAGATATAAGTAGCACAGATGATCAAAAACAAAATATTTATCGTATTCAATTCGACTTACGTATAAAGTGGCGGAACGTGACATAACGTTATCAGAACTCGATAATTGGCTATACAGTTTTATTACAACCATTTGCCTAATTAAATCAAGTCATATTTGGTATCGCTTACATAACGCTTGAATCAAAACATTATCGAACAGAGTTTTGACCGTGGATTGAGAATTTCATTTCATCAAAACATCTTTTTGATCTTTTTCTCTCGCAAAAGATATTCGATATTTTGTTAGGGGCGATAATTAAAAAATAATTACCCTATCCAATCAAAAACCAACGACGTAATAGAAGACTCCTGCATTGATCGTTTTTTAAGGCCGCTTCATAATCGATGAATCGAAGCTCTGCTGTATTTATAATTAAAACATATTTTATATCATAAATAAGTTAAATACGTATTATATAAAATTTCGATATAAAAAATGGCTTTTATATTTTTCGCAATAAGTACTTAATACCCTGAAGCGCTACAGAAAATACATGCATATTATTCAATGTACTGAGATGTTCAATTCTTTTTATTTAATATAATTTATTCTAGATTTTTGTCGGACGCAATCATTGACAATACAATAAATACAGTTGTATGGATGATATGAATTTATTATGGCATATCGAGAGAATATCTCAAACGTATGTATGAGCGGACGGCTCGCCTGTCTCAAAGCGGAAGGAAAAGAAGGTAAGCAGAGGACTGTAGAAAGCAGGTATGTTAAGTTGACATATCATTGTCGCGTGCGAACGCACTCTGAATTCAATAAACAACGCCGCTCCGAGGACAGATTTGAAATTGAAATGACTTTTTTGCCGAGGCGGTAACGAGCGGTGACATCGAAATTCAATCTCCATTTTAAAAGGCTGTATTATTTACCGGGTCTCTCTCTCCCACTCGCTCCCCCCACCCCTCCATTGTGGAGATGATCTTAATCCAACAACGGAAGAAAAACAATAGAAAAACACTTCCGGCGCGATAATAAGCCTCGTGGCGCAACATGGCGACGCACTGCTTTTTCGTCGCTTTTCTTCTCTTTTAAACTGCGGAGTATAATGGTGTACGGTAAGTACCGTTTGTTTACACAGTACCTTCATTATCCAGCGGGCATAATTAAAAGATTTGTAATCTAAAAGAAAAATATATTTATATTAATAAATATTTAATTAAATTAAAAGGCGTTTTGAATAAAAAAAAATACGAATCCTCTACATAAAATACATAACAAACTTTTATTTTAAGCAGAAATTTATACTCTGCAACATTTATCTATTTTTATTCTTCGTCGATTAGATTTTTTTAACGTTAAACCGGACACTTAATAAAACCACCATTGCCGTTTTTATACACTATTGCCTATATTCCAACATTATAAAGTGGAGTAGAAGTTGTGACTGAAGATCCCAGATGATGATTTTTTCTCTTTCGACTGATTTTTTGGTCCGATATTTGCTTTTATATATATATATACAATCTTGGTTGTTTTTTTTGTTTTTGTATTATTTCTCTTTTTTCTCTCCAAGTTTTAGAGAAAATTATACAATACAAATTACAAGATATTACAAGAGTATAATAATTTGGGCATAGTATGACAATGACGATAACAAACATTAGTCTAGTCACATTTAGTAGGGTCTTTTTTTTATGGCTCGTTTTTTCTTTATTCCTTAGTGACAATTACTGAGGATTGATTTAGGAAGAGGTATTTTTTGGTATGATTTGGAGTAGTCTTGATTATAGTTGGAGAAAGATGAGATTGGAGGGTTGATTTAGAGAATTTTGGTAGGTTGTTAAATAATGCGATGGTATACGTTCTAATGAATTCTGGGAGGAGCGGGATATTTAGGTATTTTTTAGGGAATTTTTTTGGAAATATTGCGGAGAGTAATATTAATTCTTGATTGCGCTTGGTTGCGCTCCATATCGCAGAGCCGAGAGAGAGAGAGAGATTGGAGGGAGTTGGGATTTTCTTGGAGTAAAAGAAGAATAACGCTTGCGTTTTGTCAGGGTTTATTTTGATTAGCCACTTTTCACTCCAGTAGTGAAGTGTGTCTATGTAGATTTGAAAATTTTTGATGAGGTTTTGGCCTCTACTACGGCAGATGATTGCTTTGTCATCTGCTTAAAGGGTTACTAGTGAGATTTTAATTTTTGGAATAGGTATGTCACTGGTGTATAATGAGAAGAGAAGGGAAGATAGCGCGGATCCTTGCGGGACTCCGGCTGAAATTGGCCTGGAGGAGAAGAATTCTGATGCAATTTTAACTTGAAATGATCTTATATTTAGAAATGAATTAATTCATTTAATATTCGCTGCGGGAAAGCTAACAGTTATTATTTTCTGCAAAAGGCCGTCGTCCCAGACTTTGTCAAAGGCACGCGTTATGTCGAGGAATATCGCTCCTGAGTAGTGGGATTGAAGATCCCAGATCTTTGGGGTCTCTATTTTACACTTATTTTCTACAAACATTATGTGGTTACTTTTGTACCTAACGCCATCTACTGGCACTAATTTCATGACATATATAATTAAATACAATTGTTGCATGACTAACGACATCTGTGGTTCCTTGTTCTGAACAAACGTTCTTATTGTTGAAAATTTAAACAGCTACTACGATATCTTGGAAACTTGAAAATTAAAATATATTGTATACATATTATTTCAGAATCCATTATTATGTAAGTATAACACGTTGTCATCCTTCTGTCAATTAATAAATATCGTTCCTGTAAAAGCATGTTGGTTTAAAATTAAAATAAGGATGGCGGTGATTTTCAACGTTGTTCGGCTTATTTATTTTTTTACCCCTCTATGAGTGTTTCATCCTTCTGAAAAGATAATACTCCGGAAGAGTTTAATCCAGTGAATAGATATTTTAGAAATAACAAATTTATCTCTTAATTTTTTCTACGGGTCATTTTTGTTATGTGAGGGCGTGCTTTATGACGCAGAAGAATCACTCAGTTACTTACGGTTTCTCAATATCCATACGGCTTATTTTACCGATCCGTTTCAAATACTCTAGCATATGCTTAATGATTTTTCCAGGAAATATTTTTATTGTTTAATTACCGGAATCAAAATTAACATCATTTAACTAAGCGCACTTTACTAAAAATATATATTTAAGGTAAAATGGAAAGAAATGTCATTTTTTATGAAGATTTTTATGAAGGTTTTTATTAAAATATGACTTCAAAGGATCTTGAATTTGTTCAGCATTTGTATTTTTTTTATATCGAGGCTCGAATGTTTCTTCGACTTAAAAAGGCGATAGTCCGAAGGTGAAACATCAATTTAATAAGATGCAAAACAAAACCTTCTTGATTGTGGTATTGTAATAGTATTGCGTGATTTTAGTAATTCATATTAAATTATTCTAAAAACATTCCACTGAATAGGAAAGGAGAACTTTTTTCGGATCAATAAAAACGGAAGATAAAAAGATGGTTATTCGATGACATAAGACCATTCGCAAGAAAATTCGCATACAATCTAAATTCTTTATCTATTCTTTTCTCTGCCCTTTAATATTAATCTTCACTATTGACCATGGAAAACCGAGGACGTGACAATTACTTGAATGTTTTACGCGGATTATACTCCTCTAAAGTGTTTAAAGTGTTATCTTGTTACTTTCACCACTTTTGAACTTTTGAAACCATCTGTCAAGAATTCAAGATGTCTCTAAAAATATTGCAAATGGTCTAGGTAGCATCATTAAATTTAAATTCATTATCACACCATCAAATACGGCAAATGTGTTGCTTTAATCGTTCGGCTTTGCATTTTTTTATTATTTATTTACTATTATTTGGAGCTTTTAGAAACCGTAAAGGCCTTTAAAATCATTCTTGTACCAAATATAGCTATCTGCAGACTATCATGAAAGGATAAGTAGAAGGTAAACAGTGGTTGGGAAGAAAGAAGCTCTTGAGGCAAGACTTCTTCAAGACAAATGTATGAAGAAAATACAAGAACGAATAGATCTCCTACGTCCGAAAACAGAAAAGGCAACTGACAAAGAAGAAGCGTTTATATCGTCATAGAAGAATTAACAACAATACATTTATATTTTATTTATTCATATAAATTTATTTTATATTTGATGAGTTGAATGATGGAAATTAAGATGTATATTTGAAAAATCATCTGGCGTTATATGTTTTTGAATTATGATTTTATTTTTATTATATTATTATTACGAAACGCTTCTTGTGAGTCCGTGCGTGTTTAACGACGGTGAAAATAATTGTCTTAGTTCTATCCACATTGTACTTATGATGCTGACTATTCTTATATTATACAAAAATATATTTTGTTGTGCTATTCTATAATATTACGAATCCATTTTCGAAATTATTTTGTTCAGTACATTTTTTTTTACTCTCTTAATACAATGCTGTTTGTGATAAAGTGATATCCCCGGTTGGCCACTCGAGTGTTAAACTCCCTCCTACATCAAATCGACACGATAACCCGGCTGAGGCCTTAATTTACAACAAAAGCCCCACCTCGCATTTGCCTGTGTCTATAATGTCCTTATTCTGGACAGGCCATGCGTGAAACTTATTTTTTGTTAACCTCATCAGGGCCGGTTTGTGCGAGGGGGCGCGAGGGAGAGCGCCCGAACTTTCGCACGCATAAAACAAAGCCGTTTTCGCGGGCGAATTTTTCCTTTTCGTGTACATTTTTTTTTTGTTCCGCCTACCCTCGTTCTTTTCGTTGATCCTTTTCTTCTTTTTCATTTGCTTGAGAGTTTACTTTTTGCATTCGCCTTATTACAATATTTGCTCTCGGAGTACATTTAATTTGATGTGCCCTCTCGCCGTTACTCCTTGCAGGCCTTAATAATTTACGCACACGCGTGTACATTTTTTTATTTGATGTCAAATAATTCGAGCTTTTTACAGCTGAGCTTCGTAATAATATATTTACATGTTGTCTTTCTCTCCATGCTTGCGCTCGATTTTAAAATTCACAATAAACGACGTTTTTCTTCACTTATAATATTCGCCTTTGAACGGCGTAATGTCAAAGCTCGTATGCCTCTGAAACCTTCCAACGCTTTAATATTATATGATTCATTCTTCAAGGTCTCCTTGACATGAGCAATATATTTTTTTTGAATAATACATCTTATTTAAAATATAATAAACAGCTACTCATAATAAGCTAAGAGATATTTTCAAATAAATTCATGTTTAAAAATGTTGATACATTTTACTTTAAAACAAGTCATCACTCTTGTTCAAACTTATTTTGACAATACACAACGAATAGAATTTTTCAAATATATATATATTGTTTTATAGTATATGTCATAGTATACTGTAAACTATTTCCAGAGTGCTCCCGATTTTCCATAACTATGGGGAATCGCAAGTGCGGGCCCGTATTCAAATTACTCGCGAGACTCTAGTAATGTGCAGGGCCTCGACTAACAAGATTTCGCCGAAAATGTACCGAAAATATATTTATCGCCAAATTCAGACGAGACTACAAAGCACCAGGCACCGAGTTCGATTCACCAGCTCACAAAAGACGAAATTGTTGAAAGCCCCCGCTCGCTACAAATGGCGGGGAGGGGTCCCGGAATTCGACAAAGGAATAATAGGGACCCGGGCCTCTCAGGACGTTTTCGAAAAGTCATCGATATTCGCGAGCAGCCAGCCAGCTCCTCGAGTGACCTCCCCGGCCCACGGGAAAGGACCTCCCAATTCTATTTTGTTTATTTAAATGAAGAATTCAAGGGGGCCACTCAAATTTTGCTTGTTCAGATGAATTTGACAAATGTGAAGATGTTTGAGTGGTTGATACTAAGTGTATAGGAATACATCTCGAGCTGTCCTTTAAAATACAGACATTTTCAAATAATTAGAGCAAGAGCAGAATATTCTTGCGAAACAATAATGTTTCCTCTTAATTAGCAGAAGAACGTGTCACTTCAACAGAAATATTTTATTGTGATGTTTAAATAACGAGATTATTTTAGAATATAAATATACATACAATAACATATACATTTTTAAAGCAGGCTTTTATTTTAACATGATTAAAAATTTATTTGCTCAAAAGAATCTTTTAAGGATTTTCTAATTTCATTTACAATTTTTCTAAGAATTATTATATCCTAATATATAAATCACCATTGGTCGATGTTCTCTAATAAAGTGTCAATCAGTGCTGTGTTGTGACTAATACGATTGATAATTTGATTTCGTACCAAAGTTGAGTCACTCCTTGTATCGTATTGAATAAAAATCTTCATTACATCGGGTTCTAAGAAGGCCAGTACGATATTGTCGGTTCATCAAAGAAATAATTACTTAATGAGTTGAATTAAAAAAGTAACAGTAGGTGGTAATAACTAATCTTTAGTTATCCTTCAATACCCCTTTTTTCTTAATAATCAATAGGAAGCTTGATGATCTAGGTGTTCCTTCCAAAGTTCCAGATACCTTCGCGAAAGATTAGGTACTAACCCCTAATTCTTTGAAAAGCTTTGATGTAGTGAAAAGCTTCGTTCCCCGTTTTTGAATCATTCAATTTTTAGATTTTCTAAAGTTTATCGTTTTCGTCTCATTTAATGACAAAATATGGTCAATTTTAGCAAAAAGCCAGCTTTATAGACTTTTAAAAAAATCACTTTGATCAAATCATCTTCGTCTTTATTTTCGATACCATGTCTTTTTTTCTTTTATAACTTTTTCGCCATTCTCCGAAATTTGGTGAAGCGTCGTTTTTTACAAATAAAATCATAACTATTTTATTAATAAAGATATTGAGCCGAAAATTTAATTACATGACAACAGCTGTTTTTATAGCATAGAATGTTGAGAAGCATCATAAATAACGAGATAAATTACGATTTGATATTATTAAGAATTTCCTACCGATAAGAAACTACCGTAAATTATCCTACCGATAAGAAAATATTTGAAAAAAACAAAACTTAAAACGTCTTAAATGATGTTTATATTGCAGTAAATATTAAACATTAAACAATTGTCGAAAAAAATGGGCAATTTTTAAACATACTCCTTATTTTAAAAGAGCCATAAAATATTTCGAATAAATGGTTTTATATTCACTTGCCGCTTTTGCCCAAAAACTCCTCAAGGTCTGAATTTTTTTTGTATTGCAACAACTAAGTATCTAACCCAAAAAACATTGAAAAAACAAAACGTTGCTACACGTATTAGTAATCTTGTTCCCTTATGTCTCAAAAATAAATTATTTTTTTATTTTATTGGCTTATTTTTTGACAATTTTTTTTTTTTTATTTTAAACATAAATCTCAGAATAGTGCTAAAACCCTTTAGCATTCTATAGAATTTGCTATTTTATTTCGTGCATCTTGATTTTATCGGAAAATCATAAGAAGAGATTCCTTGCTTGACATATACAAAATATTGTTAAACTCCTAATTTTGGTATTTTCTTAGAGCTTCTTTCTATTCATGAGGCTCTTAAGTTGTCTCGGTATCGTTGGCATTACTCCTGTAACAAATAATGGCAACTGCTACAACCCCCGAGACTGCATGCTCATTTAGCTCCGCCTGTAAACAAGCCCTGTAACACACGTCGCTGAGACAATGCCACCTCCTCGAGAACACGCCGCCCGGACACGTGTGTGTCTTCCAGTATCTTTATATTTAACAATTTCATTAAAGTTTCCCGTACAAATGGCGGCGGGACGGGGGGCGATTGGGGCGGTAGCGTCCTTTGTATCCGTGCAGATAGCTTCCCGCATTGTGGGGCCCCAACAAAGATTTTTCAATATTAGTTTAGACCCAGGGCGTCGTTTTTTTAAGGTCCCCATGTCTCGTGTCTGCTCCCCCTCCCTCCTTCCGGCATCCCCCTCTTCCCCTGCGGCACGCGAGACACCGTATCATAAATATCAACAAACTGGTGTGTGTCTTCTTTATATTCTGGTCATTATCCATGCAAAATCAGAAAACAGCGCCGTAAAAAGACGAGAGTTGTGGCGGCGCGGTTACGCATCGCGAAATTAGATAGTTTGTTGGCGCCGAGCCAGAGGTGTTAAATTTACTGTTTAACCTTATCAACCCTTCAGACGTACCGGCAATTTATACCCCGGCGCTCGTTTAACCGATTATGCCGGCGAATACCCTGCCGCTTATTGCTCGCAATGCTGTTATTCTGCTGAAATATCGTATTTCGTAATTCTGCGTTACGTGGTTTTGATTCTCTATATTAATTTTTATTAGTTTAGAGATTGGCAACTATGGACATACTTAGTGTGGTTCCGTAGTGCTCTCAGGAATCAATAGACAAATCCGAAAATAGGATCGCTGTATACATTTCTTAATACCGTAGTCTCAAAGCTTTCAGAATATATTTCAAATACGGAGAATAATACGATCCTTTATAATTTTATTCAACATTGTTCCAGTCCATTAAATTGTATTACGTGATACCCAAAAGATATAAGATATGTATGTGCTGTTTTTTATCAAAGCTTGATTGTCAGAAAATCTTTAGTAATTACTGTAAATATATGTTACCATGGCGCTCTTTCTTGTTTGGGCCAAAAGGGCGGGGTGCGCCATCGCGCCTCACATATGAAATGAAAACATTGCAGACAAGTAAATCTCATTCAAATGAAAGCTTTTGTACTGCTGTACTGTTGGAAATGGGGATAACCCGAAGACTCAATATTTTTAGTTATTGGGGAAAATATTAAAAAAGCATTCCATGGCTATGTTTTTGAGGTATCGTTTCCAACTAATTTTCAATTATTTTTCACATCACCGACAATAAAAATATGATCCTTGTGCAAGATTCAACCCATTAGTTGAACATGCCAATAGAGTTTTTCGGTTACATTACCCTCTTCATCAACGTCTGAGTATTGATGAGTCTTTGGTCGGGACAAATTTCCATACAATACTCAAGCAATATCTTCCAAATAAAAAGCATCATAAATGAAGGGTGAAGTTTTAGATGATATGCGATGTAACAGTTAACTATTGCTTAGGTTGTTTTATCGAAATATGTTAAAAACTGTGAAAGATATTAAATATTTAAAAAACCAACTATTTTCATCGTTTTTTGTTCAGCAAATTTGAATAGTATATAGAAAAAACGGTCTGCACTCAAATGGTTGATTCAGAGGTTGTTTTTAAATTTTCCGTTGCCAACAAAATTGACAACGATGTATTGAAGTCCTTAGTTGAATCAATTCTTTAGTTATTCATTGAAGAATTATCACAGAAAGTTGTATCTTCGTAGCCTACAGTGCAATGTATTAAAAGTGCATCGGAAAATAAAAATAACGTGATTGGAGCGCCATATAAACGATTGATCATTCAAATTACTATCTGGAAAAGTTAAGGAACCACGTACTAACAATTTAGTATTAACCGCAACCGAAAGTTTTTTTATCAACAATGAGACTCAACAGCTAGAGAATAGACCAAGCAGTAGATCTCAGTGGGTTTTACTGTAAAACCTAGCCGTGTCGATGGAGTATATTGGGGACTCGTCAGCACTACCAGCGTCGTGTATTAGATGGATTCGGGGCGGCAGTGGGGTGGGGTGGGATCTCGTCGCTGGGTTGCGATGCGACTGAAAGTCCATACTAAGTCACTTTTGAAATATACCTTTTTTAATGTTTAATCTTCCACAGCACCCCCAAATATTTTACCCACGAGCCACCACTGCTCACATATGTATGTCACATACATGAGTAAAGAATACTGTTAAAAATCTTTAATCATAGAAGAGACCACAACGCTTAATATTGTGATTTATAAGAAAATGTTCTGATCTCATCCAATTTGGTTTTCCTGACTATTTATTATTTGCATAGTAAGATTCAATCAAACCAAATCATTGTTACCCGGAAGATACGTGACCAATTTCCGTTAACTTTGTTAGAAAATCTCTCTCGTTTTGCAATTTGTATTGAATAATATTCACACAATCATACGTAGTCCCGGTGTATATTTATTCAGAAGCAAATCGTTAAATCGTTATTTGCAGATGATATGTTGGAGCTGTCAATTTCGAGATGTTTCCATTCGGATTGAACAAAAAGCGTATTGGATCGGAAGGTGGCATCACCGCGTGTCTGGGATTTGCTATATAAATAAAAGGTACACCAGCCAAATATTTTTTCGCCCCATCCCTTTGTTTGTCCACGTGTTGGCAAGGAAAAAATAAAGGTTCGAGATAATTGACAAAGAGTTGGGTCCTGAGCCGTGTAAATTCGACGTTTCGTTGTGTTTGCAGCTTTGGCCCCTTTTTCAGATCCGGCGTAACATAGAAGCGTTTATCAGGTTTTCGAAGATATCGGCAAAATTCAAGAATTAAAGTCGCTTAAAATATTGTTTCGATCCGTTGCTTATACATCGTCGGTGTATAGGGCGATTTTTTTTCCGCTCCAATCCTGAATAAATGAACTCAGGTGTACAAAGCAAAGTAATCAATTGGACAAACAGACGTTTAGCGAAAAGTTTTGTCCGTTCGACGGCACCAAAGTGTACACAAAAGGTATCTGCTTTTAAAATGACAAAAGGAAATCATTTCGGAGTGTATTATATGAAAATTTTCAATGTTGTCACGGTAACTTTTGCTCGAGAGCAGAACCGGTAGGAGGAGTGGACAGAGCATCTCCCCCTACCCTTCGAATCCTCTTCTATATTGTCGTCTTTTTTATATCGTCAACGGAAAATAAATAGATTTTCTTTACATTACAAAAAAAATGCTATTTATGGAATAAAAATATTTCATATTTTACTTATTCAAATATCCACCATACTTAATTGAGCAGAAAATGATTTCTTAGAAATGTATAAAAAGAAATATATAATGAGTAACATTAATACTTGTTTTTACTTTGAACATTTATCATATTATATGTAAAATGATTTTCTATGTAATTTTTAACAAAATTCAATTTAAAAAAATACGTAGAATTTTCGTATTTCTCAGAATAAGTTCATTTATTCATCAAAGAAATCGTACATGTAGATACATGTAACCTAAATTTTACCTAAGAATCAAACAAAATACACAGATTTTAAAAGACGATTACTTATTAACAAGTCTGTAATTAAAATGATGACTGTAATTAAAGATAAGACTTCATTGAGTTTTAAAATTAATGCAGAATGTTACAGAAAAAAATAAAGCATTTAAAGACAGCCAGTTAAACTCAGAGAACCATCAATAAATTGTGCAAACATTTTTGTCTAGATCAGTAATGGATTTAAAAATTGTATAAATGGACTTGGATGAATCTTTAACGTATGCCACTTCATTTAGCAACACTAGCTTGTTTTTATGTAAATAAATAATGAAAATAAACAAAAAAAATATTCAATCTAACCTGGACAAATTTATAAAAAATAAATAAACTCACCCCATCACTACAATCACTGAAAAATCGTCAATGGATACAAGTAACGTGAATGATGAAAATACTCCAGAATAATTATAATAAATATATTGTAGATTTACTTACGTCCAAAATATCGAGAACTGATTGTAATAAAGATATAGTAAAATTATTATCATTATTAAATTTTGAAGGTTGTTCTTATTTCAATACATCCCTTATATTACCCGATTTTAAGCATGAAATTAACATCTACGTACTGTAAGCTTTTGGCCATAAATTTCAGTAATAGCTTTAACGGCCTTTCTGGTGAAAAAACTCTGATAAAATAGCAGCATACAACTTTATATTTGTCCCCCATCTATTTCGGGGTGGGGTGCTTCACAAAAAAAAATATTTAAAAGGCGCTTAATTACAGAAATATTCAATTTTTTGTAATTTTGATACAAAATGCACAATTTTTGTTTAAATTTCCTAATATATTACATAACATTTAAATTTGAAATATATTTGTATTCAAAATTTGTATAAAACTCGCATGAATATTATTTTGAATTCAGTAATAAATATCCATATTGTAAATAGTATTAGTACATTGAGTCTCTATTAACATATCTTCATAAATTTATTATGCATTCCACTGAAATAATAAATTTATCGATAGATTTTACGAGCTCATATAGAAATATCGTTATTATTTAATATCATGCTAATAATAATAAAATCGATTTTTCATTAATAATTCATCAAATATAACATAATTACATTATTTTTCTTATAAATTCTTATATTCTGTAGCTTTATACATTTAAAAGTATTATATACAATAAAATATATCATTTTTTGTTTATTTACCAGAAAAGAAATGTGATCGTCGCAACTTTTTTTTGTTCAGAGAAACATCTGCGTGATAAATTCTTTTAAAAAAATCTCATTGTTTGTCTCGAATAATAAAGCAGATATTTAAGTTTCGTTTTGTTGTATAATTTATGAGACGCTTTGCACAAAAGTATGTAAACGAAACGGTTCAAATTACAGCCGAGCTTTGTTACGGAGCCGTTCCGCAGACTCGGGGACTTTTCCTCGATTGGACGCCATACGTCACGACGTCAAAGTCGCGATGATAAATCAAAGTTCCGGCGCCCATATTAAATAACTTGAGCCTTTCGCCGGAATATTTTATTACACTAGGTCACACATGTACACCGGCAGATTCCGAGGCGTGAAAAAGTGGCCAGAATTGAAATATGTTTTTAGTTAGGTGCTCACCTTAAACTTTGGCGATATTGAAAAACTTTTCGTCTGACTCTGCCCGAATGCTGATACCCGACTCCGCCAACTTTAGCTGCGTTTACTGAAAAATGTCAATTGACTTGCGGAACTTGCATACCAGTAAAATCATAATAGCCACCGTCTGGGTATATCGTTTGCAGCTGAAACTAACATTATGCCAGAACTAAACTATACGTCATGAGATGCAAAATTTTCTCGGTGTACGCGACATGAAATTCTTGCAGAAAAAAAACCGTTGATTTTAAATCCCTATATACCAAAATATAAGGAGGGCGATAAGTTAAGCCATAAATAAATTTTAAATGACTCTTTTTAAAATACTTCATGGTTTTGAGTTAAAATATTGATTACGATGACATTCAAATTCGTTCACATTTTAGATTGTTTTTCCAGAGTGATCTAAACTTTTCAGTTCAGCTCTTGGATTTTTTTCAGGCTCATTCCTGCGTACGTTTTCTTGTTACAGTATTTCTCCACTTTGGTTGACTAAATTCAGATGTTTTGCTTGAACTTTAGATTCTGACAAAAGACTTCAAGTCAAGAATTCAAAACGAATTAGTTTTCGAATCCCTTGAATATCCCACCATACGCACAATATAACCTTGCGTAATATTAATCCCCAAACCCGTCATAGTTTGGAGGTAATTACAATCAAATTATGATTGCTAAAGTTAATTGCCAATAAGCGCAGATAGTATTCAGATGGGTGAAAATTCTGAATACTTCTGGAGAGAGACGCTTACGATAGGGTGGGATGAAGGCTGACGACCTTCATTTCAAAAAAAAATGTCAAAAATATAAGCTGGGAAGCGGGCAGCAGCGCTCTTTAGTATAAAAAATCACTGCGGTGCAGAAAACATAATTAGCATATTTTTTTATGAAAGTTTTGAGGCCGATAATCGGCCCCGTGGGAGTAAAAGGGTTAAAGACAACGTTCCGAAAGTTATTGAAAATATCAACAAGTAATTGCGAAACATCTAAAAAATCCGTCAAAGTCCAAAGTGGAAAAAGTTCATATGAATTTTAATATTAATGAACAAATAAATGATTTTAATATTTTTATTTAGTCAATGACAAAAAATAACTTAAATTAAAATTGCAATATATCGATGTAAAGTAGAAAATTGAGATTAAAAAATCTCTAAATAAATGTCAACGACTGTATGTTTATTATTGCGTAGAGCATAATAAATGAAGAATGTTCACAATATACTTGGCGAGATTTTTTCGAATCTCAAGGTACGTGTCTAGAATAAAAATAATTTCAATCAATTCTTATGAATGTGGACGAAAAAATAGTTAGAGTTATACGTCTGGCATGCTAATCTGTACAGAACAACTCTTCAAATCATTAAATCATATTAGGACTAATGAAGATCGTCCAATCGAAGACTCTCTCAATCTCAACACATTTTATCATAATTTATAAAATAATATCAATATTCAACATCTGTTAATGTTAATAATATAAAAATACATAATTCACTGTATTTTAATTCTATAGACATAAACGAAATTTCCTTCTTAAATAATTCCATACTAATATATTTAAATTCTTCAAGTTCAAACTTTCGCCAAAACATCTGTTTTTTTACATATACAATTAAAAGAGGAGGATTTTCTTATTGAATTTCGAATTAACCGCCTTTGAAGGTTGAAAATTTTCTCTTTGGTTTCTAATGAAAAGCGTTGATAATATCGGCAACGAATTTGAATAAATCTACATTCCCGGCCATGGAACGGGACGCCCTGCCTACGCCATTGTCTTTTCCCGTGAAAAGTTTATAAATAGACGATTCCCGTGATTTGAAACGATTATGTCGCCGTACATTCAAGAAACTGATCGAATTAAATTTTTCCATATTTAAATTTAACTTGGGCAATAAAACTTCTAGTTTATGACGTCATATAGGAATAATTTCAGTTCAATATCCTGAACGCATCCCCCCAAAATTTATTGAACAATTTCGGGGAAATTGTATCATCCGGTTTGACGCCCTATCCAATTTTAAACTTTTCCAACCCCAAACGTGCATTTTCACTCGATGGGTAATTCCGTCATAAATATTAGTGGATATTTTTTACTGTTTTCCATATAAATTGATTGTACGTGGAATCGTTAATGTCGTCCATTGTAATTGATATTTCCTTTGATAAAGCTAAACATTTACCTAACTGACTTTATAATATATTGAAGGCTTTATATCGACTAAGAATTTCATTTTCTTATAATTCGGTCCGGTTTATCGACAGGGCATCATCAATAAAGGGCTAAGACGTGTATTGTCGGGTCCACGTGAAATTGTTAAGCGCCTCACATACGCACACACACACACGATCTTCGACCATTATGCACGGAGCCCTGTCAATGGAGCCGTGTAATAGAGCTGAAGATTAATCCTCGTGCTCCCCAGACTGGCTTTATTGAACCTTTTAAGCTTGCGGGCAAAGATAGGTAGAGCGTTGTACCAGCGCAAATAATTGTTACTGGAGATTACCTAACGACTTTAATTTAGTCTCAGCCCTGCGCCGATAGTGCTGAGGGGGTTAAGGTCGTTAGCGGTGAATATCCTTTCCGCCCCTGATTTGTGCCCCTAACCCCTAACGCCGACGAGACCATCGCAACGGAGCCAGCAACCAGCTAAAGCTAATTGATACTCATTTCTAAGGAGGAGCCTTTCTTTTTAATTTTATAGGTGTACGTTCGGAAAGATAAACGACAAACATTTGTCTTGCTTTAATGCCATGTCTGGTCTAAGTATAATTTTTATATGAAAATTCTTAATAATACTTTGATACACTGATAATAAAGAAAGATCTCTATTAAACTTACACCAAAATCTCTTAAAATGTTCCCAACTGTTCCCCTCAAAGTTTTCCCAACTGTTTAATTAATCAATTTTTGACCAGTTAGTTCCAATCTTAGATCTTACAAGATATATTTAATGTTTTATTTATCAATTGACATCCAGCGAATATTATTTTATTGAATAAATGTTATTTTCAATCATGTGTAAAAATGGAGAGTTATATACCAGACAAAATAATACAATAACTCCAACTAAAACCATTTGCAACATATTTTGAGAACGTTTAATTCTCCGCTAATACCAAAGATGGTTTAAAAAATTTAAAAGTGTTTGTACAAAAATCGAATAAAACTAACTAATCCTTGAATACTCTAAATCTCCTATGCAAAACAGCTAAAAATAGTCGAATTTGATGAGACCAAAGCGATACTCAAACCCATATGTGAAGATTTACTCAAAAGGGAGACAAACACTGCGTTTTTACCCCATTTACTGAGCGGCGATTCGGATCTTTTTCTTAATGGCTTCGTACAAGGACGCAGGGAAGAGGGCAGTGTTTCCATCCGCTGGAGCTACCAAGTAAAGAAAAAGTTTAAAGTCCGCCACGGACTTCACAGTAGTACCTACGATGCTAGATGCAAAATTCAGATGATTGTGGAGAGATAAAATCAAGATTGGGAGCAAGAATGGTCACTATCCTCAGACCTGAGAGTGGCGTCTAAAGAAGAAGAGAAGTTGTTGTTATATTCAAACTAATGACTTAATCGCCAATGACTTGAATCATGAAATCTTTCATTATGACTTAAGTATTATGTGCCCAACTTTAAATGCGACAAAAAGTCTAAAGATGGCAACTTCAATCGATATTTATTTTTTTTCCAAAACGACAACACTCAACCGTATACATCGAAGATGACTGAAAATGAAAAAAAGGAGCTCGGATAGAAAAGTTTAAGTGCAGCACTTTTTAGCTGAATAAAAATCGCACTGAAAGTGAGAAAATGCTTCGAGGGATACTTGGCAACTAAATTTACCTAATTTTATTTGTTAAATAGATGCTAGAAAATTGAGTCTACCAAAATTGTTTGTTTAATAAAAAAGGAGTAGTTTTTCATTAAAGTACGTAAATATCTAAATTGTCAATACTTTTATCATTTTAATGGTAGCTTCTACAGTCCGGTGATGTAAAAAACTGATAAACGTCGTCGAAATTAAATTTTCCAATGAAAAAATAGGAAGTTAGTTGGGGCAAGAATTAATAAGTATGGTGGATGATGGATAACTTCTGTAATTTTGCTACTATCATTTATGCGGTGTCATGTAATAGAAAAGTAGTCGATCGGTTGACCGAACTAGGTTGTTTTTCTGGTAGTTTTTTGATCATTTGATCCTTGAGCCAGGTTTCAAGAAATCATAATGGATCACACGTTGCACCAGACCACCAATCACTTACCATCATCGTATTTTGATCAATGTTTTGGTGGCTTGTGCCTATCCAACCACTGTGCTGAACGTTTACCATTGTCGTTTTGGATGTATTTCTCATCACAAGTTACAATTCGATTAAAAAAATAATCTTTTGTTACGAAAAAGCAACATCATGCAAGCTACCAAACATTGCTATATGTGCTTTTTTCAGTTCATGTGGAATCTACTTATCCAATTTTTTCACTTAATCAATCCAGGTAGGTTTGTAAATATTATTTATTTATTAACGCTAAAAATCAACAATAATTCATGTGCATTTTGAGGTTTTGATCAAAACAAAATTTCGTAAAAAAAATTGCAGTAATATTAGAGTAAAATATGCCATTAATGTTTCGAGCTTTATTTTTACGTAAAAACTCATATTTCACATTTGTACGAATTTCTGCCTTGTTCATTTTCAAAGCACAAAATAATTTAGAGAGAGGACTATATGTTGCAGTTTTCTAATAAAAATAAAAAAAATACTAACGTAAATTATTTCATTATCATATTACGTACACGTAATTTTCGTCAATAAAACCTAATATTTACGTAGTAATTGTTGATTATTTTGACATTTTAAGACGGAGAATCGCTGATATCCGCTAATATTCGAAATAATATTTTCCTCTATCACGTTGTATTGTAAAATACGAATCTACAAATATTTCTAAAGCGCATTCATAAATTTGGGTCATATTTTCTATCAGAACACGAAATATTCTTGCATCCTATACAATTCTTTATGCGAATAAATATAATACATTTGATTATGTCAAGAGAAATAATTTGATACGGTCATTAAATTGACGTTAAATTGAATTCCATATTAATTAAATTATCGCTCGGCGAATCTGAATAGGTTCATTGTTTGAAAAAATTGCATCAATTAAAATCGTAGAATTTGATCCGAATGAAAGCTCTTTCAGTCAAAATCCGCAGACATTAACATTCGGCCGTCGCCGTTGAATTCTAAAATTTTTATCATCCCCCTCATCGGATTTCACCGCGCTTCTCCCCCCGCTCATTAAATCATTCCGAATGTTTTCTCTAATTGTTCCGAATCGTTTCGACAAAGCTTTGGGGCCTGTTTAAAATAAGATTGCTAATTGGAATTCTTCAGATGTTTGAGCTAATGGGCAGAGCGACATTAATCACATATTTGTGCTGGCCGAGGGACTCGACCTCACATTCCCTAATCCAGCAATTAACCGGCCGCCCTTGCCGCTGATGTATTTATGTAAAGGCCATCTATTAAGTGATTAATAGCCTTTACCTTTGCACAATTGGTTGCCGGCTAAATCCGGTGTCGGATTGTGTGCTTGTGTGCTATGAATATCTGAAGCCTGTGTGCCAAGAGATATCACCCAATTTCTTATACATATAAAATAGAGAATTAACTGGAGCAAGGTGTGTATGTGTGGGTGTTGTGTTGAGGGGTTGCCAAGCCATCGACCGCGGAGTCTTGCTGAGTCGAACGCGATTCGCTTTAATGCAAAATGTAAATGGAAAATTATCCTTAAAAATATTCTCGAAAGAAAAATTGTAAAATTTAAACAATATTTCATCGCGGCGCGATGAATATATTTCAGACTCTGGGAAAACTATTTTAAATCGAACTTTAATATAAATTCCAACGATAATTTATACTAAATAGACAACCATGGCTTAATAAAACGTTTTAAAAAGTCTTTGCTTTCATTATTATCATATAGGAAATATTATTGGGCGTATGGATAGATTGCAAAGTGCCATTCACTCATATAAGGATTCGATAAAGATTCTAAAGATGCAGGGGGAATAAGTCTTTCACACTAATATTCCCCCCAGTGTCAAACCACGACACTGGTGTTAATTTTAAAATTATTTCAAATAAATTGAAATTGATATGATTTGTTTTTTAATCATTTATTTAACGAGGGATAGATAGCATTACATTAACTAACTACAACGCATCAACTTACTACATAAATATTTTTATAAAACATGCGGAGATAATGGATTTCTTCCTCTTACATACCCCCTTGGTCAGTGTTCCCTGAATTCATAGTTTTCGTCGGACACCTGTCCGACTACTAACTTAGCTCAGTTACAGTTAACTTACATTATAATATCCATGTTACCTACAAGCCATAACACTGGTCAAAATTGTCTGATGAAGGCAATAGTTGACGAAAACATGACGAAGTTTCCTCGTGAGTTTAATCACCTGTTAGGTCCCATACCCATAGTGCAGAATATTATTACATCGAAATCATTTAAACTTGACGTTTTTACTCAGTTTGAGTGACCTCCTCACGTAGCCAACGTATAATGTTAGTTGGGCTTGAAGAGTTTTTTAATTTTAATTAATGTCCACTAAACACATAATCGGCCAGATACTGATTAATTAGTTTTTAGGATCCGATCACCATCGGCTGAAGATTGATTAATCAACGGAGTCAGATCTTAATTAGCTGCACATTTATTTATTTAAATATATACGCTAACGTAATTTATAGACAATATACTTAGTAATATCTTACAATAGATGACACAATATTTTTGACTAAATGCATTTATATTTTACAGTTTATAACAAAACTCTGCTGTGTTAAATCACATTTCCTATGAAATATATACACTGTGGCGCTGCAGCACCCCCAAGCAAATTGAGGTCAATTATATTTTTATATATTAATATATATGTTTCCATTGATTATATATTATGTATATGAAAATAAAATAAATTTATATTCAGTGTTACACTGTGCAGTGTAGAGAAAAATTGCTACCGGCGTCGTCTATTGGTTGGATGCGGGACGGCAGCGGTGTGGGGGGGGTCTCACCACACGCTATACTGAATTCCACAGCACCCCCAATATATTTTAGAGTTTTATCTGATAGATGATATCTTATATTAATAATAATAACAATACGTTAGGACATATTAAGAATCTAGTGTTTTTTTCACATAAAAAAAATACTCCTTGAGTTATAGCAATTTTAATTTTTTGTTAAATTCGTATTTTAACCTACGTCTCGTCATTTGTCTCATCGAAATATTGTGGCCGATTAAGTGATAAATTTCTTTGGCTATTTCTTCTTATCGCTTATCATGGATTTGCTTTGATAATAGTTCAATAGTATTTATAATATTCAGTATTTTTCACATGAGGTTCGCCAGAGGTTGATTTAAAAATATGTATATTAATATTTTACACTAAACTTCTTTTACGACCCGTGAGATTAATTAATTCAGTTTTGAAATTTTCAATTTGTAAATGAAGCTTTTATTGGAAAATCGTGCAAAAATGTCAGTATAATGTTCATATATTTTTAATTTATTCAATTAGAACTTAAATTTTTAAATTGTTTGAAAAACTGTAATTTGAGATCCTGTACTTAATAATTTTCTTGGCTTTTAATGAAAATAATTAACATTACTTGTAAAATATTTAAATCACTCTGATAAAATTTATGTACAACTTTATTAATAGACATTTGGGTCAAACGGTTTGCTAAAACAAACAATCGTCCAGGAAATGTTGAATATTTGTTTCAATTAAATCAACATAAGCTGAACGCCAAAAATTGCCGATGAAAAAAATTATTACTTATTTTTTTTAATGTGCACAATCTAGGTTTCAGGGCGTAGAATCCTCAAACAAAAAAGTAATAAAAATGTTAAATTATGCGACAGACGGTTCTGTGACCCCGCAATCTATCAACCGTTTCGGATCACCCAAATTCGGGGCGTTGCTAATAAACATGGTGGACTCTTGAGATTGGGCCACACACGTTCGTGTCTCACGTACTGCAATTAAGGTCGGGAAAAAACGTGGCTGGTGTCCCAGGCCAGGACTCCCGCCGCCCCGCACCCTCTCCTACTCCCGGCTTCGCCCTTGAGTAATGGCGCAATAAAGATGTCCCTAATGAATCGCTTGGGCTGGGCACACTCGCTGTTTATCTCCCACTCGTCTTGTACCCAAAACCCCCACCACCGAGTAATTGTGTCTCTACCCCCGCCACTTTACTCACAGATAAATGAACTTGGCCCAACTTTGCCACGGATGCTTTGCATCTAACAGAAATCCGTAATAAGCATTGACGGGTACGTTATATTATTCATTCAACTGCGTTAAAAATAATGAAAATGCTATTTTTGGAATTCTTCATATTCATTATTTAATATAATATATCTTCCCTTTATTTTATATCAATCAATCTATTACAGAGATACGTATCTATCGACCATTTTCATCAAATTACATATAACATTCTTCAGATTCAAAAATGCGTTCTGTGCATCGAGAATGTCGACTAGATTCAGTCCATAAAAGAATAGGTAACTTAACAGTGCAAATTCTTCAAAGGCAATGCCAAAGTTATGTCTCATGGACATGAATTTCCACACCGTATATTTCAAGTGACATTAATTGACCATCATACTCTTTTAAAATTGACATAGTATATACTTATTTATTTATTTATTTATATGACTACGATAGATGAATAACAGAAATATTACAAAATGCTATTCACTATTATAAAGATTCGATAAAGAATCTAAAGATGAAAGGGAAATGAGTTTCTCATACTAATATTCCCCCTAGTGTCAAACCACGACACTGGTTATTTTTTTTATTATTATTTCAGTTGAATTTAAATTTATATTATTTGTTTTATAAATATATATTCAACGAAGGATAGATGGCATTAAATTAATTAATTACAATGCGCCAGACTACCTATATAAATATTTTTATAAAACATGCGGAGGTAATGGGTCTCTTCCTCTTACATACCTGGTCAGTGTTATAAAGAATTCCTGGAATTCATAATTTTCGTCGGACACCTATCCGACTTACATTATCTAAATATATGCATGTTATCTACAAGCCATAACATTGGTTGTATTATATATAAAAATATTATGATATTGTACCCTTTTAATACTCTCTATATAGCTGAGAGTGATGTCCTCTGGACATTAATATTATTATTATATTATATTAATTTAACTCTGCTTCATTTAAACAATGCTAGGATGATTTTTTTTACAGTCTTTATTAAATACTTTATTGAGTGAACCCTATTTAATTAAAATTGGACTAAATAGTATATGAACATCGGCATTCTCACCAAACTTAATATTGCAAAACATCTATCTTCAATGTTGATGCAACATGACGTT
The DNA here is from genome assembly GCA_022495035.1 of Philopotamus ludificatus. Lineage (NCBI taxonomy): Eukaryota > Metazoa > Arthropoda > Insecta > Trichoptera > Philopotamidae > Philopotamus > Philopotamus ludificatus. Next base: position 24,445 of record JAGXCT010035739.1, on the reverse strand, counting down.
AATTAAAATAATTAGTGGAATAACCACCACAAAATCATTAACAAAATGGCGACAGACTATCGATGAAATGTCTCCAGGGGATTCTTCGCTATTTTGAGCATGTCGGAGGAAGAAACGATACTTTGGAGAAACTCGTCACGCTTGAAAACGTACGGATGCATGTCAAAGAACAGTGTCCCCTTTCGCTGTAGCTGTTATACGATGTGCGGAATGCAGAGGATCCGAAAAGCCATTAACAAATGTATTCAAAAATAAAAATTAAATTAAGTGGCCCCTGACCTGAAACGAGTCCCTGCCATCTGAAGAGCATTACGCCATCTCTGCCGGTCCTGAACCTCCTCCATCCATCGCCCAAGCCTCAACAGAGACGTGTCCGCCTCTCTGGCCATATCTCTCTACCGAAGTCTTGGCCTCCCAACGAAGCGGGCTCCCTCAGACCTAGAGTTCATGATATTAATAGTATGGAGCAGCCTATCACTGCCCATTCGGGCTACATGCCCTGCCCAACGTAGGCGTTTCGTGCGAATGTATGAGAACAATGGTATATCCCCATATATGGCCATGACCTCGTTATTGGAACGCATGTCTCTATATCTGGGATTAGTCTCGTCCGGACGCAGCCCGAAGATCCATCTTAAGACTTTTTTCTCGAACTGATCAAGACTATGCATGTCCCGGCTTGCCAGAGACCATGACCCACACGCATAGGTTACCACCGGACGAATGATAGTTTTATAAATTCTTAGTTTATTTCGCCTCGAGAGCAACCTATTGGCCAGTAATTTATACAGGGAAAAATAGCACCGATTCGCATTTTGTATACGGTCAGAGATTTCTGTACTTTCAGAATTGTCCTCGGTGATTGTGGTGCCCAGGTATTTGAATGATTTAACACACTCAATAGACCCGGACCCCACATCCACCGAGGTCCCCCCTAGATAACCTGGAAGACCACCGTCAATGTCCTGACATCAGGGTTGGGACGAACGTATCTCTTCCGGAGAACGCATAGTGTTCTCCAGATGGCAAAGACCCGCGTCAAGATTAGAAGGCCACTTTGTTATAAAATCAATCGTCACGTTTCGTGTTCATATGCTTTTTCTATATAGAATGCGCCCTCTCCAGAGATGTCGGACCTATCAGAGCGTCCGCATCCCTTTCATAGACAACAAGTCGTTATTTTTCATACCTGCTACAAAAACCCCGTTTTTGTCAATCAGCAATTGGTCGTTGTCACTTCGACAGTTTGATTCGACAGGTTGTCATGTCTGTCACATCTCCGTGATTTCTCTCGTACCAGAGATGCATCTCTGGGGATCTTTATTATCATCATCTCGTACCGGATATTCGTCTCTGGGATCTTTTATCCTCACATCCATATTTACCCAGCATCGAACTGACAACGTTTCCATTTCTTCAATAAACATCATAATCTTCAAAACAAAGCGTGTTTCACTTTAATACCGTTCTTCCAAGCGATCGTCATCTTGCGGACGGTCGAACGTTTCGACGTCAGTGGTTGGATGCCTATTTTAATAATCGGTAACAAACAATTAGAGGCAGCGACGGGTTACCTTTTCTGATATCGGTACTATCGTCTCGCGCCCCCTTAACATTTTGGTCGCAACGGTGGGATACCATATTTTGGTACTACTGTCGCGCCCTTAATAACTTGATAAATAATAATAATAGACATATTATTTCAATAACGTCTCGTATCTGCTGACTACGCTCCACGCAATCAAACCAATGCCCACAGGGGACACGCGTATTCGACAAGCGACACGACCCTTGCCCCACGCATCTCTCAGTTTGGTCCGGGCATAACGTACCGGTGACGTTATTACTTCTCACAAATCATCGACACACATTTCCCGGCGGCGATAGAAACAATCAATCGACGGCGGCGACAACAAAATGGCGTCGGCCGACAAATTGCCGGCCGTCAAACAAACGGCCGCAGCCGGGCCGATACCGAATGATTGATGAATTGCAAATATTTGATTTGCCGATTTGCGAATGAGCCAATTATAATATTTGCCGACGCCGTTAGCGCTGATTATCGCCGCGGGGCGGGGGAGGGGACCGCGCCCACGCTTCGCGCGCGATTTATTCCCGCGAAAAATTTTACGCGCGCGATTCAATTGTGTTGTCGAATGCGAGCGCAATTAAAAACGATCCACTAATTTATGTAATGTGTAATAACGCGATCAAACACTGGCTCCGTTTGTTTTAAAAATGAACGCCGTTACCGATTGAATGGCGTACGCCGCCCGATAAAATCGATGATAATAACGAGAATTTATTTGATTTGCTGAACTAACAAGCGCTGTAAACGATCGCCAATAAGGAAACAAAATTTAATAAAATCTATAGATTACGTTATAGAACAATGAATAATTTAATTAATTAGTATTATGGCTTCTAGGTAACATGCATATATTTCAATAATGCAAGTTAACAGCGACTGAGCTAAGTTAGTAGTCGGATAGGTGGCCCGCGAAAACTATGGATTCAGGGAATTCTTTATAATACTGGACAGGTGGTATATAAAATGAAGACACCCATTACCTCCGAATGTTTTATAAAAATATTTATATAAGTAGTTTGGCGCATTGGATATAATTAATGTGAAGTCTTCAATCCTTCGTTGAATAAATATTTATAAAAACAAATATTATAAATGTGTGTGTCGTGGTTCGACAAGCGAACTTATCTCGCGAAAAGGTTTTAAAACGATTTTGTGCTGAATATAAATATGTATATAATTGTAATAATTATTGGCAAATAATCTTAATAAAACTATAAAATGTTTTTTTTTGGGTGGCGGGCGGGAATTAATTCTTTCACGTTTAGGGGGCTGTGACATGAAAGTAATTGGGAAGCACTGCTCTAGGTGAAAAAAAACCGTATTGAGTTAGAAGATCATTTAAATAAATAATATATCTCAACCGATCTCAAATCCGAATGATTATTTCTGTATTTTTGATCATTAACATCCATTAATAATAGAAGTAAAACTGCACATAAAGATTATTTAGGAATGTATTTTTTTTATTAATAACTGTAATTAACAGCCATTGCACAACTGGCTAGGAAAAATTAGAGAAAAAAAATAAAAATAACAATATTCGCTTCTGTTGCCACGGACGCGATGTTTTTTCTCGCTCGCATCCAGTTCGATATGCCGAGTGCGAATGAAACCATGCGATTGATACGTGCGACATGAGCTCAGTCAGCAGCGAGTCTGCGGCGGGACATCGCCGAGTGTGCATGTCGACCAAATTATGAAGCATTTCATGAATAACTATTTTTATTCTTAGACTAATCGATTTTTAATCAAAATGTCAAGATTAAATGTCACTTGAAAATCTTGGGGTCTCTGATAGAACCCCTTCGGTGGACCCGGTTGTTTTCGAGTCGCCGTAACGGATCAGATAATATATAAAAAAAAGAGATTAAAAAAAAAATTCAACGAAACACTGTATTGAATATATTTTTCTCTTTGTAAGTCGATCTTTAGCACTGGTTAAAACAATGTTAATCTAATCCAATCTCGATATATTCATTTAACCAACTTTAAATCGGTCTACCCTTCTTCTTCGCCGCAGAGAGGCAAATGGCTCTCTTTCTTATTAATAATTCAATTGCTCTCATGTATACATGCTTATCCCATCGAAGAGAGTTTTATCTCTAGCTCGTCATGTTTATTTATTTTTTTATTATCCATGTCATTTTGTCTATCTTGGTAACACGTTCTATTCATCTGAGCATGCGTATCCTGGTGGTGTCAGTGGGGATGGTATATAGCCTCTGCTTCTATGCATATTAATAGGACGAGTGCTGATCCAACTGGTAATCAAATAAGATGTGAAATATGAATAGATGTAAAAATAATTTACTCTTAAAAATAATTAGTGTTCACTAAATATGATATAAAAAAAACTATCCAAGGCTCTAAGAAGTTCTAATAAAGTTTTTATGATGAAAGCAACTTTGAAATCAATTTTTATTATTTAGTCATTTTCCGGATATCAGTATTAGTTCTACATTGATTAATTTGATGTAAAATCATCGTATAGTCCACTGAGAGTATTTTTTTTTAAATCCCATACATTTTTTAGAAAGGTTTTGAACATTTAAAAAAATAATCCATATGAAATTTCGAACCTAGCGAGAACAAGAAGTCAAAATAGACTAATAATTTTGTCGTGGAATAGCATTATTTAAAAAAAATAAAAGTGAACCTTTTAATGATAATTTTTACTAAATCTATTTTCAATAACAAACCTTTACATAGTTTTTATCATATTCGTTTTTAATAAAAAAAAATGGAAAACGCTGCACATATCTACAGTGCATTTTAGAACGAGTTGAAAAGTTGCTATTTTCCTTTCTGTCAAACTCTCCAGCTGGCTACCCACCACAAACAAATACGGAAACATATTTCCGGTCGGTTTGCGACTAAAGTTTCGATTTGCGACATGTCATACGCCAATGTGGCGTACCGATTCCGCTCAATAGAAATTCTCGTTCAAATTTACAATTTCATTTTTTTTTCATGCTATCAGAGCCGTCCGTAAACGGATGGGGCATCGGATACATAGATTGGTTATTTTCGAAATTAAAATATATATATATTTTTTTAGATCAAACTTTTCTACAACTCCGATCCGCGTAAACTTTCTCTTCTTCGGCAACCACTCGAGCATCGTCAAGTATGTGATCCGCCATTTTTTATATGAATATTCAAGCAACGTACTCGTATGAATATTCAAGGAATTTTTGCGGTTTACTTTTGCTGAAAAAAAAATATGTCCCTGAGGTCTCTCACGTCGACCTTTATTTGACGGAATCGAGTCCTTTGACGAAGTACGGTCTTGTTGAATAAAAAAAGGAAAACTACTCTTATATGTAAAAGAATTCTGATTCATACGTAATTACAAATGTTTTATGTATTTTCATTCAATCGCTTTCATCCACAATAATAATAATATTAATTTGATGAAATGTTACCGTGAACTTTTGTTCGTTTAACATTGTTTGCAATAAATATAATTGGGTACGTGTAATCAAACGCCGGTTCGTTTTACAGACAGTCTGATAATCGCATGCTTTTATGAGGAGTCGTTAAAGTTGAGCGAGGGTCTTAGAAAGAAGAAAACCACCAATGAAAACAATTGGTCTGCGGTTGATGTAAAAATGTTTATTTTCTCTTTTTGAGAATGGGATAATTTACTTTTTGTTCCGTATTTTTTTTTCGCCGGAAAATGTAACTCGCCTTTGCAAATGTAAATCACAAGAAGGGCCCGAAGGGTTTTTTTGCAGCTTAGTGCAAACTAAATAGGGATCGTTGCTATTACACCCGAGGATACATAAAAAAAATATTAACTAAAAAATATATTTACACATTTAAATTCATTACTCGATCGCATTTCATTGTTTTAATAAATTTGAGAATAATACTTTAAATATAAATTTATAAACTTTTTCTTACGTATTTAATATTAATATTTTAGATATAAATATAAAATGTGCCATTAAATTTTGCCAGACAAATATTTTGAAATATTATACACTATTTATATGTCTAATTATTTTTTGTCATTGATTAACTCGTTAACGTTAGTGGCACAAGTGTCCATATGGACACAATTATTGTCGTCGAATTTTATTAGGAATTTGTTAATACACATTTTGCTGTCTTTAAATTTACCAGTTGACCTAATTTATTGCTTCACTTAGACGCAATTTTAGCGCTCTAAATAATTTAATCAAAACAATATCTATAGTCAAAGTGTCTTTTTTCTGATAATATAGTTTCGAAGAACTATGTATACTTTATTAAATAAATTGCAAATATATATAGTTATTAACACAATCATCGATGGTAATAATTTTGTTTTTAATTTAGACACAAGTGATATTTTATTTATTCGAATATCTAGCTTTATGGATATATCTAATATTTAAATAAGATAATAGCTGATAAATGATGCATTGGATGCAATATATGATACTAGAAGTGATGAGAACGTTGATTAATAATATATCTTCACCGGATCTTGCAATTTTAACCCAAAATTTGGATAAGAATTGTGGTGAAACTATAGAAAATTTAAATCTGCGGTAAATAAAAGCAAGATAATAATTATCTTGGATATTAGATATTTGTGTTCATATTGCATATAATTAAATTGAAATAGTGGGAATAAAGTATCACAACTTAAAATAAATTGAAGAGATATATCTTAATAAATTTAAAGCTATCACAATTATAAGTAATTTGAAACCATGTATCAAAATTATTGGTGCTAAATGGAATATCATTTGATGGGATAAAACATTTATTAAAAAAAATAGAAAAAAAAACATTATGCAGGATTTTCCTGTAAAAAAAACATCGGTAGTGAGCGTGGAAAATGCTAAAAATAATATAAATAAAGCATCGCAAATGTGACACCCTTGTATTTTATTTAACCTATCTGTCACGGCAACCCGAAAACAACCGGGACGTCCGAAGGGGGTCTCTCAGAGACCCCAAGAATTTCAAGTCAAAGTTTTTTTAGAAATCGATTATTCTAACACCTCTCAGCCCCCACCGCAGGTGTCGATCGCACGTTTCACTCCCACTTTGAATTATTAATAAGAAAGAGAGTCATTTGCCTCTCTGCGGCGAAGAAGAAGGGTAGACCGATTTAAAGTTGGTTAAATATAATATATCGAGATTGGATTAGATTAATATTGTTTTAACCAGTGCTAAAGATCGACTTACAAAGAGAAAAATACATTCAATAGTGTTTTTTTACAATTTTATCTCTTTTTTATTTATTATACGATCCGTTACGTCGGCTCGAAAACAACAGAGTAATCCGAAGGGGTTCTATCAGAGACCCCAAGATTTTCAAGTGACATTTATCTTGACATTTTATTAAAAATCGATTATTCTAAAAATAAAAATAGTTATTCATGAAATGCTTCATAATTGGGTAGACATTTTGTTTTTTTTAACTAATCAATATGACGCGGAAATGACATGCACACTCAGCGATGTCCCGCCGCAGACTCGCTGTTGACTGAGCTCATGTCGCACGTATCAATCGCATGGTTTCATTCGCACTCGGCATATCGTACTGGATGCGAGCGAGAAAAAATATTGCGCCAGTGGCAACGGAAGCGAATATTGTTGTTTATTTTTATTTTCAGACAATAAAGATCACTGATTATTTTTAATATTTATTCTTTAAAAGAAAAACTGTATTTTAGAAATTTGTTCCTAATAATTTTCTTTGCGTTTAATTAAAATAATTACTTGTAAAATACTTAAATTAATTTGATATAACCAGTGTTATAGCTTGTAGGTAACATGCATATTTTTTGATAATGTAAGTTAACTGCGACCGAGTTAGTTAGTATTCGGATAGGTGTCCGACGAAAACTATGAATTCAGGGAATTCTTTATATCATTAGCCTTTGTTGAATACAAATAATATATATTTAAATCTAACTGAAATAATATTTCAAAAAATTAACCTGTGTCGTGATTTGACACTTAAAGTCTTTAGAATGTTATGCCATTCATCCATCGTAGTCATATAAATAAATATATAAATAATAAAATGTATATACAACTTTATATTAATAGACATTTGGGTTTGCTGAAACAAATAATCGTTCAGGAAATGTTGAATATCTGTTTTAATTAAATCAATATAGATAGAAAGCCAAAAATATCCAACAAAGGCGAATATTGTTGTTTTTATTTTAGTTTTCGCAATTACAGTCAATGATTATTCACAATATTTATTCTTTAGACGTTTTTTAGACAAATACAAAAGGTTTGGGACGTATAGGGTTTATATTAAAAGAGGTATTCGACAAAAATCAAAAACTTAGGCTCAATAGTAAAAATAAAAAGCTTAAATAGGAAATGTGACCATATGGACACGGTTGTTTTCTAAAAAAGGTAAAGAAATATTTGCATTTTAATTATATTGGCTTCATTTAACATGTGGATGCATTATAACTTAAAAGAAATTATATTTGATAGAAAAAGAACCTCGGCACACCAAAAATATCTAGGTGTCCATTTGGACACATCTGCCACTTATGAATTAAATTAAAATATTGACTTTAGACAAAATGTTTTAAAGGATTAATTCGGATTAAAAAAACTGTTTTAATTAATTGAGTCGTCATGATATTTAAAATAATATATATAATATAAGTTTCTGTCCTTTTATGGATATAATATAATATTTTATTAGATTTTAATAGAAATTATGTTACGAAACTGGAGGAATTAAATTATTAATTGATTAAATGTTATCATGCGTTGTATTTTCCAACGTTGTCTCTTTCACAACATCACGTATAAAATAAATATTTTGAAGGCGACCTTTCTCTTTGCGTCGATGTTAAAAAAATACAAAGTCTGATGAACAGCTCGTAAATTCCGTTTTATCCCCGAGATACGATTGAAGACGAAATGTCAAGTAGACGTTTTCGACGGGGTGGAAAAAACAACCCCCTCGGATACTGCCGAACGGGTGTATCTGTTTTTCTTTATTTTAATGGAGACGTTAAATGCTTAATATATGTTGACTGTATTCCGACTCGTTTTTTTTATCTATTTACTTTTTTTCTCTTCTATTTAAACTCTACTCGTTTGCCATTTCTTTTAACGATATCGGAATTTTATTCCCCGGGAACGCACCATTTTCATAACCCCGCTGCAACCGATGGTGTCAAGTGAGAGTTCGGCGATGAAAGCTCCTCCAATTGCTTTCTTTTATGGCCGAGGACATTTTGGCTGGAGGAAAAAATAAAAGTCAATTTTGAAATGCGCTTCATTGCGCTGTAAAAATATTTTTATTTTGGGTTTTCATCCATTTCAACGCCACACGTTTATTGGTTCGGTTTATTGCCATTTCGGCGGCACTCATCACTATATCAAACAGAAAACATTTTCACTTATATCAAATATATCTCATAAAAATAGTACTATAGCGGCGATAAATTAATTTAATATGAATTTTATTGCGGCCTCAAATATGGCATTTGAATTTAATGAAAAAATGTATCGGTCATTTTATTAAAAGTTTTTAAAATTTAATATATTTTTTATTGAGTCGAATGTAAAAGTGAGATTTGGTAAACAAATAATCTGAGATTGTCAATTCGATTCTTGAAAAATATTCTTATTGTTCAGAAGGGTCCACCGGTTTACGGTTCAATATCGAAATCGTTATTTGCAATAGGGTCTAGATATGATGTCAACAGTCACTTTATTAAAAACCTACGACAGATCGAATGCAAATATGTTCAATATTAAATACGAGGGTCATCCAATATGTTGTTTTTATTTATTGATAATTTTTCATCTTGATTTATTCAATTAAATCAGTTTAAAATGGATTTTATAATATTCAACGATACTGATTGATATCAGAGTTGACGCAAAAGAGTCACAGTGTGGTGTGACGGTTAGAGATCCACCGTGGAACACCTTTTCCATCTCACGGAACGAGTTTTATGAGAGCTGAGAGTCTTCCATCCATCAGGAGAAGTCGACAGTCGTAATTGATATACTAGCTTGTTTCCTCGACTAACATGATTCGATGTGTAAGCAATTTAAATGATATATTATATCCTTATATCGCACCCGGAAAGGCAAACGGTGAGATTTTTCCTCAACATCACGTAGTAATATTTTATTGAAAAATGTATATAAAACGTAAACCTAACGACCTCTGCGTGATTGATGACATTCCGTATATTTTTATTCATACTTTTGTAATAAAAAAACAAATTAGTAATTTGATTGAAGATACGATACGAATATTTTTGCGATGCTGTAATTTTATATGTATGTACAAATAATATTTACTCAAATGAGAGTTTTATTTGATGATAAATCGGATTCTAAGAATATTAAGAAGATCGTTCCTACTGTCTAATTCGTCGGGGATGAAACGGCTTACATTATTTATTCCTCTGCTTCTAGATCCACTTTTTTAAATTGCGTTAAAGCAAAAAATAATTTCGAATAATATTTTGATGCCGAATATAATCTAAAGATTTGTTTATACAATATTTTTACATAAAATTAAAATAATCTAACGATTCTAAGAATGTTAATATTTTACAAATTAAGAAAAATTAATCATTTTTATAAAAATACAGTTAAATTAGTTTATCAAACAGTTGCAGAAACCTTGAAAATTTCGACACAATAAATCGCCGAAAAAGTGCTTCATCAAGATACTTTAATAGAAAAATTCTGTTTTTCTGCAATAGAGCGCGTGTCTTCTAACTTTATTTACTTTACGAACTCCGTCTATTTAAGTGGTCTATTGGTACTCCGGTTTCCTTTTTAATTAACTCATTGTTAATGGATTTAAATAAATAAGATGTTAGTCATTTGAAATAAAAAGATAATAGCTGACCAGTTTCTCGTTAAAGAAAAATAGTACGCGTAGTATTATGATTTGAGAAAGTTACAAAAATAAAAAAAACAATAAAATGATTATTACTATATTCATCATCATCATCATTTGCCAGCCACAAGGCTCTCACACGCTGAGGGCATGGGTCTCGCATGGTAGTTGAGGCCAAAGGAACCTGAGTCTCACACGTGACGTGGGGGC
>JAGXCT010035738.1:0-44829 GCA_022495035.1 Philopotamus ludificatus | reverse complement strand
AGACATATGTTTGCATTTATCGATATTTTTCATATGCCAATATTTTTGGAGCAGTAAGTAGGTTTCTTCATATCGGAAAGTTGTACGAAGCTGTGTACTGTGACCCTATTTTTGTGTTGTGGAACTATTATTTTTTTAATTACATTACATACATAATTATTTGATAAAAATAGTAAAATCAGTGGCATAGTGTTTATAATTAAATAATAAACTATGGAAAATAATATAAATAATAGAACTTTTAACAATGATTATTTCGATATTATTGATGATGGCTCTTTAGCGTTTGATAATTTTAATTATAATAGTGATGATTGTGAAAGTTAACGAATGGTTATTAATCCATTCATAATTGTGAAAAATTGCCGAAAAATTATGGAAATAGTGATGATATAAACATTGGCGAAGACAATTCGCTCGGCAATGAAACGAAATAAATGTGCATACTCTGGCAATGAGTCAGAAGATGAAGAAAATTCAACATTCATTAATCCCACGTCATCAAGAACTTCAAATTTGGCGAAAATTATTACCCTTTATCTAATAGTTTTTCACAAAAAATGATTAATTTTACTATCAGTGATATAATAGTAGGGCAAAATATTCTAACCAATTGTTTGGCACCTATTGATTATTAGAACCTATTAAAAGTAAGCTAAAAGAAACTAAAAACCACTGACTCGTTTGCAATTTGTAGATAGACTAGTTATTCAACTGGTTGGAAGTCACAGGAAAATATTAATAAAAAAAGAAATAGACATTCAGTGGATCCAGAGCAGCGATTGATAAACAAAAAAAGTATAGGGATTGCATTGTTTGCGGTTCTGAAAGAAACTGAAAGCAAATATTTCCTATTATATGCATAATTTATAATTGTCATCATAACAAAAAAATTGAATATGAAACTTGTTATTTAAGTAACAAATAAGCAAACATTTTTTATCAAAGTGAACCAAAATTTCATTCCATAAATCATGGTCATACAAATTTGAATGAACACGTGTCAGTATTCCCAAACAGTGTGCTAACACTAATTAACTTAGTTTTTTTAATTTTTAATTACTAAAATATGATTTAATCACAAATCAAATACAATATAATCGATGTTTTTAATTCACTTCTCTTGAATAATAATATATTTTTTACAAATTCGTATTTTTTTTTATCCAGAGTAGCTGATTGGTTTTGAAGAAAAATATCCAGTGTGGAAAAGGTTGAGGTTAATATTTTGAGAAATTTATATATGTATATATATATTTATTTGACTAAGATGGATAGATGGCATTACAGAAAGATTCCAGAGCCCCATTCACCCATATAATGATTCTAAAAATGCAATGGGAATGAGTCTCTCAAACTAATATTCCCCCCAGTGTCAAACCTCGACACTGGTTAATTTTTTTTAAATATTATTTAAGTTGGATTGAAATTTATATTATTTGTTTTAAAATATTATTCTCTGATAGTTCGTTATATCTAACGCTATTTTATTAGAATAACATTAAAAAAAATCATATTATCTTAATCTATTCGTTAAAAAATTAAATGAATTAATTTGATTTAAATAGAGAATTGGAAAATTCGCTTCTAAATAACTAATTTTAAATAATGATGATTACGTAGGTCAACGTTATTATAATATGCAAAAAAATAAATTCCATTCACGTTTTTGCAAAGGCTTATAACACGTAATACCTACGCATTTGCGTAGGTATCATTTTTTGTAAATTTTATTTAAAAAGTTTTATTATAGGTACATATACATATTAATATATATATTCACAAAAATATATACCCATCTTATTATAATACGACACGATTTCATTCTAGCACAGTCGAACAATTGATAAGGATCCTCGAACTGTGCTAAGAACAATTTTTTTTTTTTAAAGATTTTTTAAAAAAACAATTTTTAAAGATCAGAAAATTAATGTAAGAATACAAATGTATAAATCTCATAGTTGTAAAATCACAATGATTAAACGACTATTCGGCGTAGACGGATTCGACGACAATCGCGAACAGCGACGATTGCGCCCGCGACAAATGCAATCAATGGCATATCTGCATAATAAATATATACTATTAATAGCTTTTACATGCGATTTAATTTTCTCAGGATTTACTTAGTTCTATATGATATTATAGTAATTTCATAAATAATTAATCCCCGAAAAATCTTATAATTTTTAATTTAAATCGTAAATAAAAATCTAAACTATCCAAAATCACGGATTATTCCAATTATCACAATTATTTATTACGTAATTCAAATAATAATGATAAGTAATGGTAAATCAAAATTTGTAAAGATTTAAGATTTTATTTATTACTGATAATAAATAATATATTAATATTTTCACTGAATTAGCATAATTACTCTTATACAATCCCTGATAATATTTAAATATTCAGTTGATAATTAGAATTTTCGATATTAAAATATACACATTATTTTGGATGGAATAGCGTTTATTTTGGTAAAGATTTTTGTGCGCTCTTTTCTCGTACGATTTTTTTGTCCAATTTTTTTTATGCGGCAAAAAAAATACGAAAAAAAATTTATTTATAGATTTTTTAAAATTTGCCATCCTCACCAAATGTATTTCATCATCACATCACATAAGTATTGCGTCAGCTAATTACATTACATATAAATTTTACTATATCAGTGATGGCGAACCTTTTTGAAAAATGGATGAAATTTTTGTTTATTATTATTTTATTACTAGCTGGTGAGCAAGTCAGCAGCATCACTTAATATATATTTAAATACTTAATATAAATATTAATACAATCGATGCATTTCCCTGAAGTTTTCTATTCAGTTGATGTGAATGCTGAGCTATGTTAAATAAGAACATTAAATCATTTTAATAATTTATATTTGAAAATGTATTTTTTATTCAAAAAGAGCTCTATTTCTTCAAAAATAATTTATAAAAATAATTTATAAAAATAAACGCCTTGGTCATTTAAAAAGGCTTCATGTGATCTGATATTACGCAAAAATTAATTAATACATAAAAAAAGTTTGATATTAAATATTCAATATTTTATCTATTATTTGCTATTTTTTTAAATCGTATTTTCGTAAAAAGCATTTTTGGCACGAGAATTCATTTTTTTGACCATCATGAGACGCCTTAAATAAACGTTTTCATTTATGCTCCATTAATCAGTCGGATCTACCATTTTGTTACTGTATATTGCTATTGATGCTTATTGTGGAGATTATCTATCGCATAATACGATTTTTTTTTAAACGCATTTTTCGCATAACTGATTTAGAAAACGCTGAGAATTGCGCAGGCTGTCCTCGCATATAATCCGAATTAATTTTGAGTGACGGTTGTGGCTGATATGCAATTTGTCATGTCATGTCTCCGCATAATTCGTAATGAATATAATTCCGAAGTCAAAAGAGCTGACATCGGACAAGCACAGTTGCAACAATTGCTCTATCCGCGACGGCTCCAGCCACCATGACCATCCGCCACGCACTCCGGCGTGCATCTTGTCCCATTTTGTTAGCAGGTAATCGCCATATTTAGCGATACGCGGGCGTGATGATACCGAGAGAAAAATGCGTCCGTATTCAAATGATCGGAGAAAGTTTCGGGAACATTTCGTGCATTAGCTACAGTTAAATATGGCGCCGCCCCGAAAGTCCCTTCGCTTCTATTAAATTCCCTTTTTTCTGCCATTCCATTTCTTTTTCCCTTTTGTAAAAAACTTCTCCTTAAAACTCAGTTAAAAACCTTTTTCGACTTTTAAATATGTTTCATGAGAGAGGGTTACCGATTCTACCCATTTCCCTCTAGCCACACCATGTTCACAATCGCACTATAACGCTCATTCTCATCCGAATAATAAAATAATAAAAGCACAACATCAATTTATACATTTAACAATTATATATATTATTAAAATATTTTTCAGTGATTTATAACTGAATTATCATGCATAAATTAAATAATCTTCTATATGAATAGAAGAAATAAATATTGTTTACCGTGAAATTTTTCGGAATCACCCTGTAAATCTTGAAAGTGCCCGAAAAAAATATAAATTTCCCGAGCGGAGCTTAAAATCATTTATTATCCCGTCTGTGTCCTTTTTCCCATTTCCCCTTCCACATCCAAGTTTCCGTGTCCATTAACAAGGGGCGGACTGTGGGGTCATAAGGAGATTCCCACCGAAGAAAAATAAGGGGAACCCCAGCTCAAAAAAATGACTTTAAACATCGCAGCTAAACGCGATGATGTTGATATTTGTTTGTTTGCACGAGAAAAGCTGTGCAGTGATTTATATACCATTTATTTATTAATATTAATTTTTCCCTTGAAAGTCACATCTTTGAAACTTTTTGGCGTTTAGTTCCACCAATGATTCTGTATTTATCTCGATGCAGCTGCGCGCGTCTATAGGGCAGATTGTGCGGCGCACACAAGCGCTGGAGAATTATAGGCATCAAGAGGATTTTTTTTTAAATAACAATATATTAAAATGAATTACATTTCTTAAAATCGACATTAAATAATATGTTCACAAAACGTTGTACTTTTTTCATTTTCAAAAATAAGAAGAAATCCCATGGTGCCACGGCCGATGAATACGGAGGCCAATGTATCACACCGATGTATTAATAGCAGTGGCGGCTCGTTGGTCGTCACTCAAAGAAGCTGTGAGTCAATATGACTGCGCTACAGTGAGTCAGTGTGACTGCACCGAGTCGCAGCGCGACACGACGCTTAGCGGCGAGACCCCCCCCCCCCCCACATCCATCCAATACACGACGCCGGCAACGCTCTTGCTCTACACCGCTAGCATATATTGTAATAATTTATATTTTCATATACATAATCAACACATATACAGTCAGCCCTCCTATAACGTTTCCTCTCAATCACTATTTTATACAAAATGCCTTCTCAACCAAAGAGCATTGATCTTTATTTCGCTGGGTAATGTATTATATATTTACGAAATATGTAATTTGACCTCAAAAATATTAGCATTTTTTTAGAAAAAAGCAATTTAGAGGAAACGTTATAGGAGGGCTAATTGTATATTAATATATAAAAAAAATATTTCTCCACGATTAAGGGTGCTGTAGCTTCGCAGTGTATATAGACGAGCCACCCCTGATTCAAAAAAAACGAAAGCTGTTCGACAGTCAAAAATAAAGTGAGTATCTAGTTTGGCTACCAATGTCAAGATACGTCAGGCACAAGTGTACCAACCCAATAACAAAAATTGTGACTTACGCAGACTATATCAAAACTTGTATAATGCAAAATTGTCGCAGTGCACTAAAAACCCTCAATACTTTTATTTACGTGTTTCTCTTATATTTCTGAGAATAACATAAAACTTGATATTTATTCCAGCGTCCGCAGAGTAAAGCCAAATACATCTCTGTTATATGAATTATAGCCAAATTTAAATGGCTTCCATTTTATCGCACTCGATGCTATATTTTATTATTTATTTATTGCGTAATTGTTTATCAGCTCGGATCACAAAATCATCGGCTGTTAAAAAATGTATTTAAATATTTATTTGAATGCTCACTTCCTTCCGCCGTAGATTAAAAATAAATTTTGGCCTAAATATGATTAATTGCGTCATTCAAAACTATTAGTCGGATTTTTTGATGACTCTTTTATTAATCGATCCGAATAGCGTTGCGCCGGGGAAAAAAATGGCGTAAATATCTGTCGATCTTCGTTCAATTTCGACTAATACGAGTATTTTTATGTGAAAATATACTTTTATTTATCATTAGAGTGCACACAAAGAGAACGGAAGCAGAAACATCAAATGCCGCAATTTTGTGATTAACAAAGCGTAACTAAAAAGTTGCTTGCCATTCGTTCATTATTATTGTAATTCTGGGTGATGAGGGCCTCCTCTGAAGTTACACTGAACAATATGACAAACACCATTATGTCGATTCAAGAGTATATTAAATTGAATCAAATACTAAATTCGAAACTTACGAAAATTGCATACCATTCCTAATCATTCGCTCGTATAAACGATTTATATGTATGATTTGATTCATGAATCGATTTCGGATGAAACTTTCCATGGAACCCTCGCGTTCGGTATACATTCTGTGAATGGAGAAGTGGCCATGATTGCCGAAACTGACGAATTATGTCAAAAGAATGGGATATTTCCTGTTATATCATACGTTATTTGTTATTTCTATACCACGGTTGTTAGCGTAATGAATGATCAAATAGTTTTTAATTTGGAGGTTAACTCATTTTTGTTTCGTTGCTGCCAACGTTAATTGAGTTCCTCGTTTGAAAATTGCGCTCGCCGATGACAGCTCGCGGGAGTTTGTTTCATTTTTTATTTATAATGACACGACGTTTTTTTATACGGCCATAACCGGCGTGGATTTGTAACGATATCGAATTGATTCGTATATTTATTTATTTTTTATCCGGCACCGCATTTATCCCTATAATCGCGCAATTAATTTTATTGCAATTATGTCGGAAGGGTAGTAAACCGTACCGGACATTGTATTCGCACTGCTGCGATAGGCATAGCATAATGGACCAACGAATCGAATTAATTGCATATGAAAAGAAAATGACTGTTCGTATCAATTTTTATAACTGACAAGGGAGAATAACAAAATGGCAACATTAGGCATAATTCTCCTTTATCCAATTCAGTTTGGCAGAAATGGACAAAGGGAAAATAGCCAGTGTTGCCTCCCCCTCTGCCCCTCGGTAGCTATTTTTCGGCGGCCGTAGAATTTAATGAAGCAAGTATGCCGCATAAATTCGATTCCCCATTCGATGTCTGCGGAGGCATTTTGATTTCCTTTATAAACCCCCCCCCCTTCTCTATGCCCGAGGATGATTCGCCATTTCCGGTGGAAAAACACCGACGTCTAGCTGCTTACCATAGCGCGGCGCAAAGCTTCCCCAACTCGAACCAGACACGAGCGTAAAATTTTGCCTTATGACCAAAAATTGAATATGGTTGACGCGTTTGACGTTTAAATAAACATACATTTTAAATAATTAATATAGCTGTTCTTACAGGCATAGAATATATATGGTTTGTTAAAAAAAATACCTTATGTTTTTCGTCATCTTCGGGAATAGAAAGAAATTCACGTGGACAATATCCGGCGAATAGGAAGGCTGTTTAATAAAATAAGCTTCCGTCAAGATACGTCAATGGACAAATGTACCGACACAACAACAAAAATATGACAATTGGACTTTGTTTTGACATTATTTAATATTCATCACAACAAACAAAAGAATCATAAATTCAATAAAAAAATGAATATGATTTCATTTTGAATTTTACTATTAATTAATACTTGTTCCGATTATTATACAGATACAAAAATATATTTTGTTATATAATATGTAATTGGAGAAGCTGTGAGTTGATATTTTCCGACTCTAAAATAGTACGAAAATGTAAAAATGTGTGATCCGTAGCGCAATAGAAAATATTTCGATTGCATCTCTTGCGGTATTGCGATTTTTATTTTTCCAAAAATAAAATCGTAATTATTGAAATTATTCGTATATTAATCGTAATTAATGTATGCATTTGTTTAAATAATAAGTTTAATAAAAAGAAAATATTTATTTACACAATATATTAGATGATTTTCGTTATTAATCGATATTGATTATTATTTATTATAATGAAAATATTAAATGTTATTATTAAAAATATTGGGTGAAAATGGCGTATAGCTACCGCCATCTATCGCCAGTACACAGAGGCACAATGGCGTAGCGATAAAAACCATTCTCCCGCCGTATAGCCAATAAAATCTCTATTTTGTCGCAGCCATTTCCTAAATAAATTAATGAATAAAACATGAAGCCCAGTAGCCTCTGGGGTTGCCAGGATTTTCCGACCACCCCTGGAACCGGGGGTCGCGACCCTTCGACCATTTTTTTATTACATTTAAATAATATATTTGCAGCATCTCTATCGCATATCGATGAATAACAATGAGGAGTATTATAATTTCGGCATTTTATTGCCGCGGACAATGGATCATTGTCTCGTCATTGACATGACAAATTGGCATTTTGTGTGTGTTCTAATGAAATACCATGATTAAATATAAACTTTATAATGCGGTAAATGTAATAATCGCATGAGATCCCTATCGTAATGATCCCGCTCAAAATGCGATTATATTTGAATGTCATAAAACGAATCAAATCTTTACAAAAGCGAATATGAGTTATCCGCTATTAAAAAGTCATAATAATTAAAGGATTATTACAGTACAAATGGAGATTTAATAACGTGTTTAATTCTCTGAATCTTGCAACGTTTGTTTTTGTCGTTTTTTTCATCCATTGCATGTAAACAACTCGTTGATAATTTTCTATAATATGATCTGATGCTGATTTTTTTTAATATAAATTATAAACTAATTGAAATCCCCTGGATTTGCTCCCAAAGCTCATCCGGATCTGCGTCGTCCAAATGAAATTGCTTTAATTTAATTTGGACGACGATATTTAAATAAATTTGTGAATGCCAAAATCCTCTTTTGTGTTGTTACACTTGGCCCTGACGTATCTTAACATTAGTAACCATGTCTAATCTTTACTTCATTGACTGTCAAGAAGGTTTTAAAGTGTTTCGATAAGGGTTGACGAATTTTTATTTGTTGAAAAAAGTAAAGTATAGATATTAGGCTAATAATAACACTATTGTATGGTATGGAAACAAGGACTCCTATTAAAGGCTGCAAAGATCCTAAAATGCAAACAAAACGATCAAATTATTAGAAACTATGCTTTCCGAAAGGGTCTTCTACGTCACAATCGACGGCGAGCGCAGCAGAAAAAGGGTTCTCCAAAACGGACTGCCGTAAGTCCTAGCTCCGACGCTCTTTAATATTTACACCTCGGACATACCGGAATCCGCATTCCGCAATATAATTCATATACGCCGACGACATTGCATTAGTGACGCAAGCCGGAGACTTCCAGAAGATTGAAGAAGTGCTTAACAAAGACTTAAATAAAATGGAAAAATATTTTACAAGATGGCACCTTCAACCAAACCCGGACAAAACAGTCTCCACAGTCTTTCATTTGGCAAATGCGTCGGCAATACTACACTGAATCTTACGATGTGTGGAGTAGAACGTCCCCAACTTGACATAGCCCAAGATACGGGGGTGAATATAGACAGAACCCTGTCGTTTCGGCAACACCTGCAGTCAGTAAGGGCCAAACTCAAACCCGGGAACACTGTCGGGAAACTCACCGGGACATCGTGGGGTTGCAACGCCGAGGGTTCTACGCATATCAACTCTCTCTCACAGCATAGCGTAGCTGAATGCACGCTTCAGTATGAACTGAGCACTACACCGAAGGGGTTGACAAGGAGCTAAACAATATTATGCGCAAGATAACGGGCTAATGCGTCCGACACCAGTTCCATGGCTGCCGTAATCTCTGCGTTGAGCCGCCGAAATCAGAAGGAGTCGCTGCTCACCGCCTCTGGAATCGCATAACCCAAATGCCACACCTACCAATCCGGCAGAGACCTCACCAATCTTCCATCATTGCGGTTAAAACAAGAAAACCGCCGTGGACAGACCGCGGAAGATGACTCAATTCTTGAAATCTCGATGGATGGAATGGAGTGAGAGTGGAAGTGGACGCGAACAACCTCCCGACCTACTGCGGAGCCAGGCGGTTTATCTCCCGCGCAAAAATGTGGGTAACTCTAAACCGTGCCCGCACAGATCTGGCGGAGACAACGGAAACCACCTCTACAAAATGGGGGTACAGAGGAGTCCCAATGTGGTGCGGAGCGATCAGTCCACCAAGCACATAGTAGAGGTATCGCTTCACTCTTTCCCCGGTGGCCTAACCGTTAGTACCCTTAGCCGAATGCTTCACAATGGCTGGCGTCCGCGCCGCTATACAGGCCTCCCGCACGTGAACATGATCATCATCTAACTGACCAACGCGCATCATTACACCCCGATAATCCTGCTATCCATCACCTCCTAGTACTATTTTCACGATTACTATTACTATTACTATTATTTTCATTGCTATTATTATTATTATTATTATTATTATGGTGTTGTCGTATTATTATTGTTTATTATTATATAAGATGAAAAAACGTAAAAATATGATGTTCTGTAAACATTGAAGAGATAAAATAAAATAACACTATTGTCATAACTCTGCCTCCATATTCACCGCACTTCCCATTCTCGAAGATGAAAAAACGTAAAAATATGATGTTCTGTAAACATTGAAGAGATAAAATAAGAATCGCCGAATAAGCTAAACGCTAGATCGAAAATTGCGTTCTAGAATTACTTCGAAAATTAAAAACATCGCTACACTAGCATATGATGCATCTCATGGAGATATAATATAAAAATATTAATTAATAATTTAAATTCCCGCATTTTTTTAATCAAAATTCGTATTTTTCTCACTTTGACTGATATATTGCAGCTGAAGATGCAGATGCAATTTTATGTCTGTGGTTAATTTACATGCCATGCAGAAGTTAGCCTTTACTCTTCAATTTTTTTAAAGAACATCTTTTCATTAATATTTTAGGTGCGACAAATTTCGCGGAAAATAAAGTAAATAATAGGTTGTTCAAAATGAAATCCATTATTATTCACATAAAAAAATTGTACATACACTTTAATCCAAAATATAATTAGTTTCCCTCATTGTTTATAACTAATTCCCACTTCTCTGGTAATTTTTCAACTCCATTCTTAACCTAGCCGTGCCGATGAAAAACTTGGGGTCCCAAATAGTAATATTTGGGACCCCAAGTTTTTCTCGAATAACTCTTTTAATATAAATCCTACATGTCACAAAGTTTTTTGTATTTGTCTAAAAAAGTCTAAAGAATAAATATTATAAATAATCAACCTTCATTGTCCGCAAAAAAAACTACAATATGCGTTTCTATTCACTCCGTACCGGATGCGAGCGAGAAAGAACATCGCGCATGTGCTAGAATCATCGCGTATGGCTCAGCTGCGACGGGAAGTCGCTGTGAGCGCGTATTATTAGGTATTATTTGTGCGCGTCACAATTTAAAGTCAAAATTTGGTCAATATTTTGGATTTTTCTACTAATGAATGACTATTTTTTTCTTAGAATTAACCACTTTTTAAAAAATCTTAAGATCTCGAGTGCGCCCCTATCCTTCTTAAGTAAAGTGTGCCACAGAACACATTTTACGCGGGAAACGGTTCCCGCCAAAAGTCGGTGACATCATCGTCACAGGACCGGGTATAAATATGTCCTATTTTAGATTCAAAATACACAAAACATTGCTCTAAAAAACCTCCCAAAAAGGGGCGTTGCTATACTTGCGTCGATCATAAATTCCGATTTTGCACTAAATTACTTTCCTTCCGCTTGAAAGGAAGCCAATTCATCAAGAAGCCGGGGAAATCCGGCAAAAATCCTTCAGATTACAGACCCATCAGTCTCCTTTCGTGCATCGGAAAGATCATGGAAAGACTGATTCTCGACAGATTGGATAGAGACGTCATCAAACTTAAGTTGTTGCCGGACGAACAACACGGTTTCCGACTTCGACACTCTGCAGTACATCAGCTACTCAGAGTCGTCGAATTCATTCACGACGGATTCGAGCTCGGCCGCTCGACGGGAGTTTTTAAGACGGTAGATTAAACCTACAACAATGGTTGGAGAATTACTTACCATGGTTTTTATGGCTTGTTATACTGGGACTATAAAAAAAAATTATTGAATTGGGAAAAAATGGATTATAAAGAATTATAAAATGTGCTATGAATAATAATTACATTTTTTCATTTTTATTTCGATCTAAAATATCTAAAATTCAATTCACAATTATTAAAAATTTAATAGCATTGCTCTTGAAATATTCTTTTGTTCAAATAGTACAAATTTCGATCAATAATTTTAACTTAAAAAATAATAATATCGAGTTTTTAATATATGTATAGAATAAAATATGTTTCATTTGTAATTTATATATTTACTTTTCAATTTACAAGGGATACCCTTCGTTTCTGTATTTCACCCATATTTTTATATTTAATATTTATATACTTTTTCGACATATTGGACAAGTTTTGCTGATTTTGCTCCATCTTTTTATGCACTTGGTGCCGAATGTGTGTTTACACTGCAAAACAATCCTTGTGTGATTGTGCTTTCTAAAGTTTATGTAACAAATGGGACATATCTTCACATGATCTAATTTTTTGACTCTTAGTCCCTTCATGTTGATATATAACTGATAATAAAAACAAATGAATTGTTACGGATTCAAATTTTTTATACTATTTTAAACATATAAATAAATTGGATTCTTGTAAAACGTCCGTTAAAATACCATCTTTGTAATGATCAGTTATTTATAATAATATTTTAGGAAAAACGGAAAGAAATGTCATTTTTTTTATTGTGATGAAACATTTATTTTGACAAATACTGTAAAATATTTTCGATAGACAGTTTTTTTAATACCTCTTATATAAATAAGACTCAAGTGATTTCGGACTTCAACATTTGTAATATTTTATCTCTAAGCGAATGTTCCATCGACTTAAAAAGGTGATAGTCCGAAGAACAGCATCAGGTGAATATGGTAGATGTTGCAGAACTTCTAAATCTAGTTCTCTTATTTTGTTCTGCGTTTCCTAACTCGGCGGCTTTCAAGGATGCATGCCAGCGAATAATGAGAGCGGCTATTGGCATGGAACTAAGGATCAACGAGACGAAGACAAAATTCATGCCCATATACCAAGGACAACCACTGAGAGTCGAAGAGTACAGCTTCGAGACCATCAAAGAAATTACATATTTCGGCTCACCTATTACATATTACAATGTAATCGATTTGGAACTACAAAGAAGAACCATGCTGGCAAACCGGTGCTACTTTGAACTTCAACACCATCTACGGTCGAGATTCCTCTCAAGTTAGACTAAAGTAAAGCTCTACATGACCCTCATCCAGCCCGTCATAACATACGAATTCGAATGTCTTTGACAAAACAAGATGAGCGACAACTGGATATTATGGAAAGGAGGATTGTGAGACAAATATTTGGACCCATATTCGACGACGATTCGGACACTGCATCATTGAAACTTACTGGAAAATGTAGCGACGTAGCGGCAGACCAGATAAAATGGAGAAGGGTGTTAGATGAGGCCAGGACTCTACCATTGGGTTGTTGCGCCTATGATGAGGATGATGATGATTAATTAAACATATAATTTATTAAACTGTATACCTTTTTAGCTTACTAATTGGGCACAATACACCTTTGACAACAGTCTGACCAGGTTTTAGTAATTCATACTGAATTATTCCCAAAAAATCCCACCAAATATAAAGGAGAACCTTTTACAGTCAATGATGGCACAAAGGTAGACACAGGGACCCATTTTCGTCCCCAGTAATAAGTCTTCTTAGAAACTGATCACGTTCATATTTGACAGTAAGGATAAACAGATGATTATTCGTGTCTTAAGACTTAAAATCTTTGTCTATTTTTATCAATGACTATTAAAATTATCTATCATTATTGACTATAGACAACCGAGGTCTTGTGAAGATTCCTTGATTGTTTCAGGCGGATTGAACTCCAGTAATGTGTTTAAAATGTCATCATCGATTTTCAATAAATGTCATATGTTGTGCAATACTGTGCAAGTTATAATCAAAAATATATTTTATTAAATATTTATAGGTGATGGCTGGTACCGGGGACTTTATGCGACGAAATTATGCGACATTGTCGGCAGCAGCGTGCCAGAGCTGGACCAAATGCCAGCTCATTGACATACGGATCCCAATTAGCTGTACACAAATAATCTGAAGTTGCTATATTTGATGAGTATGGCGGATGTGGCGTTAAAGAATAATTCCCTTTCTATTGAATACATTTGGGCGATTGAATTTTAGTATTAGATTTAATTTTTCTTGTATTTGACAATAAACATCTTCTGGTTTTAAAAGTGCAAAATGGATGAGGCCACAAATATCCCACCGAATAAATAAAATAACTTTCAGAATTGTTAATTTTCACAGGTATTCTGGCGAAAATTGCGCATATTTTTAGAAAATCCTCGCCAAATTTTGATGGTCGTCCTGATTTAGGAGCTTTGTGTAAATTTCTATTACCCAATTTTAATCAACAAAACCAAAATTGACATTTGTTTTCGGTTAATACTCGTACACAAACTTCCTAGCCGTGCCGATGGGGGTATATTAGGTACCTCGATTTTTTTATTTTTCTCTAATTACTCTTTTAAGATAAATCCCACATGTCACAAACTTTTTGCATTTGTCTAAAAAAATAATATATTAAATAATCATCGTTCTTTATTGTCTGCAATTTCGAAAAAAAAAAAAAACAATATTCTTATACATCGACATATCACACTTAAAAAGTATAAATTGTCGTGATGATATTTCTGCATATTTAAAGAATTAAAGAATCTCTGTTTTACATCATAATAAAAAAATATTTGATAAACATTTCTACTCTGATTAATTCAAATAAGCTTAATCTGGTAAATCTAATACATATGTGATAATAATAATATATCATTTGTTGATCGGTCTGAATCGATATTATATACAAAAAGTTTATATATATTAGGAATTCCGGAAAGAAATCTTTTTTTGTTGTCTAATTTGTGATCAGTCTGTCCTGAACATGGTGAAGTAAACAACTTTGTATGTTTTTTTCTCTATATTACTGTTCCTTTTGTTCTTTTTTGTCATATATTTTATTTTATTATTAAAAATAAAATGAACAAGCTCAAAGATCTCAAATAAGACATAAAAAAAATGTTTCTTTCTGGTACACCTAATATTTATTCTGCGTAAAAATATGTAGCTTTTTTATTTTTATTCGAAATAAATACAAAATTTGGTTAACAATAAATAAAACAATATTTATTTATAAATAAAATAAACTAATTACATGATTAAAATCATTTTTAGACAATAAATTACATATAATAATTACATAACTGACTTTGCAATAGCAAATAAATAATTAAATTAACTTCTCAAACCCAAAGCCTCGTAAAAGAAACATCAATATACCCTCTGAGCGTATATTCATGTATTTAAAATAATTGCAATTTATATACTATATGAGAATTAAATGTAAATGACTGTGTTTATATCTGAAATGCATCGAGTGAAATACTTTGTACGGGTAATAATGGATTTATGACTGCTTTGTCTTCTACCAAAGCGGTTGATGAATCCGGAAAGCATGTTTCCATATGTTTATTAAAACATTCTTCTTCAAAAAATCCATTGGCGCATTCGTCGCATCTGAAAATAAGTGAAACATATTTAGTTCAACAAGATTTTATTTCAAATAAAAAATTAAATAACAATTTAATCCAATTACCGGTAAGAATATTCTTTAAAATTCGAATCCAATTCGTATTGTTTCAATATTTTACTAAAAATAGGTAAATGCGCTTGTTTACATAGAGGACATTCAGAATTTTTCTTTTCATTCTCCTCGTCTATCTCATGATGATGCTCTTTTTTATGACGTATTAGGGATTTTCTAGATAAATACGAAGATGTGCATTCATTGCACGGAAACGGCTTCGATGATGTATTCGATACATGATCAATTTCATGAGTGAGCAGATGACTTTTACAAAAATATTCCTTGGGACACGACGAACATTTGAATCTAACAATAAAATTAAAATGATTAAATAAAATATTTTCCAACACATATTAGGGGCACCGAAAAGTAATCAATTTTTTTTCGATGAGCTCATTCACAGTTTGTGTCGAGATACGGTCCCGCAAACACATAAGTGTTGTTATTACATAAAAGCCATGGTTATAATTTCAACCAAGAGGGAAAGATGTCAAGGCCAACAATAGAAGAAGAACACTTACGTCATTGTATGCTATTTTTGTTTGATCAAGGAATGAAAACAAAGCAGTGTAAAAAATAACCAATACTTTTGGGAATATTCTGAAACTAAACAAGTGTCAACGATGAATTAAAAAGTTTAAAAATGGAAATTCGAATTACAATGTGTCGCACAAAAAGGACGACCCCAAAATTAGATGATGATATCCTGAAGGCGACGGTGGATTCAGATCCTTATCAAACAATTGACTGTCCATGGTCTACATTTCAGGATCATTTTTGTCGAATAGGAAAATTGTACAGGCATGGAATTAGGGTTCCTCATGAATTGACGAAGATGGCGTTCGATCAACGCTGTACCATCTGCGCGTCTCTTTTATCTCGGTATGAAGGATTTTACACACTATGAATTGCTTGAACCTGGTCAGACCGTTACAGCAACAGTGTATTGTGAACAGCTCGAGCAAATGAAACGAGAGCTCATAAAAAACAATCTGTTTTGGTCAATAACAAAAAAAGAATCCTTCAACACGATAACGCGAGGCCTCACGCTACAAAAATAACACAGGAAAAAATAGGAGAGACTGGATTGGAATTTTTAACTCATCCACCGTACCCACTGGATTTCGCACCGTTGGATTACCACCTTTTCAGATGGTTAGAGCATATTTTTTTAATAAATAAATGTTTTTCGCCGGCAAAAAAATATTGATTACTTTTTTGTCCCCCTAATATATCATACGTTTGATTTAACTAACGTCTTTCGAGCTTGATGCTTCTTCATGTGAGCGGCCTTGGTATACCTAGTTTTACATACAAAACCGCATATGGGACATTCATATTTTATATCAGCGTCTTCGTGAATTATTTCATGAGCTGTGAGATCCGTCTTCCTTTTAAAGCCCATCGAACATACAGAGCATATGAAGTTCTTATCGTTGTGTATCGTCATATGATATCTCAACGCTGATTTTGAGTGATATAATAAATCGCATCCGTCAAAATTGCATCTAAACGGTTTCAGATTTAATTGTTCGCGTTGATGTATTAAAAAATTGTAACGGTAATTGAAGCTCTTGTTACAGCATTTGCAATTTATATTGCTCTCTCCGAGTTTGTAATAAGATTCCAAATCAGTACCGTCGACGTGGCCATCAATATGCTGGAGTAAATCGATCTGCTCCGTAAAGCGCTCGAGACACAGCAAACATTCTTTGGGTTTTTCTATATCGTCTTTAATTAGTTTCTTTTTCGAATTGTTGATGTGTGCGTATAGACGTTTAAAATCACGAAAATCGTTTGTATATTCTTCTTTCATAATTATCTCGGATGTGTCCGTATTATTGTCAATATTAACGCTGATTTCGTTTGTATCATTTAGTTTGAATAAATCGTTGGTGGTTTCGTCCGCGTCCGTTGCATTTTCATCGAATAATAAAATTTTAGGTCTGTTCTTCTGACCCCACTCGGTCGAATGGCCCACTTTTAAATGCCGTGCGAGAGCGCTACTCGAATAATACTTGGATGGGCATTGATCGCACGAATATTTTTTATCTGCATAATGAATTAATTCGTGCGTACGAAGCTGACTTTGATTAAAGTACGTCTTCGGACATTGCGAACATTTATACCTGCAATAATAAAAACATAATTAGATTTAGCATTTACGTCATCATGGCCAAAAATGTGTGAGTGTATCGAGCTCCGCCCATTATATTCTTTGTCTATTTAATTTCGTCCCGAGTTTCTCATAACATGAACACATTGTAGCTCTCTAGTGAGTAACTGGCGCTCGAGTGGTTAACAGCTCTTGGAAATAAAATATGTAATAATAGAACTAAGACAAAATTAAATAAAAATAGGAAATCGTTAACAGTTCAAACATATTGCTATATATAAACATTTTTATATTGCTGTGTATAACAGTAACGCTATTTTTTTTTAACATTTGAAAAAGCATGAAAAGAAACGAAAAGAGAAAACAGGTATTAACACGTTACAGTCCGGGCGATTTCGGCGGGACTTTTCGCTGGAGCCGGGCGATTTCTAAAAAAAATAACGACTCTAAATTTACTAATTACTAATAAGGATTCGTATGCGCGTCCCCGGACCGCTGATCTGTCCCCATGAGGACTTAAATGCGAGTCAGTCGGACCGTTGTCTGGGCGCCGCGAGGACTCGCATACGAGTCCCCCGAACCGCTGCTCTGGCGCCACGAGGACTCGCATACAAGTCCTCCGGACTGCAACGTGTTAATATATTGAAAAATTAATGTAAAGTGTTATACAGTCAACCCTCCTATAACGTTTCCTGTAAATCGTTGTTTTCTACAAAATTATAATATGTTTAAGGTCAATTTAGATGTTTCGTTAATCTATAATACATTGCCGAGCGAGATAAAGGTCAATGCACTTTGGTTGACAAAGAATTTTGTAAAAAAGCAGCTATTTAGATGAAACGCTATAGAAGGGCTGACTGTATACAAGTAAAAGCAAATACAGAAAAGGCAGAGGAAATATAAACATTACATAAGGCTATCTAACAGGTAACATTGATGAACCAGACAAGATTCGATTGTTTTAAAATGGAAAACGAGGGGTCCGAATTAATTTTTTTTTGTCATCGACTTCTCTTTAGTGGGAAGTAAAACTGTCTTAAGTAGGGTTATTCTATGGAAGGATTGGGAGTATTTAGGATCATAGTTAGCGAGAGGAAATAGAGGGGTTTATATTTGTAAATTTATGAAGATTATCGTAGAAAGGTATGGCATATTTTTTAATAAGGTCTTTAAGAGGGAGGATTTTTAGATCTTTATGTATGTCTGTGTTGCGAATAAACAAAAGTGCGTTTGTAATTGTGCATAGTGATATTTATTTTCCTCTAAATTTTGTTTGTGTAGGATGCGTCGAGCCCCAGATCTAAGAAGCGTATAGAGTTTGAGGACTGATGATGGCAGAATAAATAAGTTTTTTTAATCTCAAAGAGAGGACACTGTTTCTGTCTATAAGTGGACGAAGGAGCGCATTACTTGTGTTGATTTTCTTAATTACTGATTCTACATGGGGTTTCATGAGAGCTTTTTATCTAAAGTGACCTCAAGGATTCCACGGGATAGGGGTATTTTTATATTCTCCACGTCTTAATTTATTAACTTACTTTCGTACGTTTTTATGATTTTTCAAATGAGTCATTCTGGTGAATCTAGTTTTACATAAAAATCCGCATATGTGACATTCGTATCTTTTGCCTTCATCCTCATGAATTTTTTCGTGTGCGGTAAGCTCCGACTTTCTCTTAAATCCAACAGCGCAAGTAGCGCATATATAATTACGTTTTGCATGAATAGCTTGGTGTTGCCTTAGTAACGATTTTGATGAAAATGTTGTTCCGCATCCGTTTTGTAAACATGGAAAAGGTTTCAAATTCAAATGATCACGTTGATGATCCAAAAAGTTATAGCGATAATTAAATTTTTTATTGCAGTGTTTACATGTTATATTACTTTCTCCTAATAAATTATACGGCTCCAAATCTGTATCCTTAATATGCATGTAAATATGTTTCATCAAACCGAGTGTGTCCTTGCAATTTTTCAAACAAAGTAAACATTTCAGCTGATTATTGCTACCTTGCAATATTTCATTAATATTCGTTCTCTCTTCGTCGCCAACATCATTGTCATTTGATTTCTTTATTTTTGTTTCACGGCGC
Source organism: Philopotamus ludificatus (assembly GCA_022495035.1). Taxonomy (NCBI): domain Eukaryota; kingdom Metazoa; phylum Arthropoda; class Insecta; order Trichoptera; family Philopotamidae; genus Philopotamus; species Philopotamus ludificatus. Next base: position 25,172 of record JAGXCT010035738.1, on the reverse strand, counting down.
CTTTTTCTTAATTTACTCGAATATATTTCTGAATAATCTTCATCATCATCTTGATCACCATTTTTGTTATCGATATCGTCCTCATAATATGAAGCATTATTGTCGTCTGAACTGGAAGAATCCTTTTTTAAGGTTATATTTTTACTTTCATCGGCTTCCGATTCGAATGTTTTGTTAAATACTTTTTCTACAGATTTATCCAACGAAATGCTATTTTCACCGTTCATGGTTTGTAATAATAATTTATTAGAATGCAATATCAACAATTTAAAATCGCAACATGATTCAATCATATAACGGCATCTGTGACATATCTTCAACGGCAAATTATCATCCGGTTTGATCTAAAATTATTGCAACATTCAATTTAAAAATCCGTCGATCAATATTATTTTTATATACATATAATAATAAATTTTACAGAGTACATAATGTTATATAAAGCGTAAGAAAATAAAAAATATTTTACGTGAATGTTTGCAAATAAAGAAATATTTTCAATGATCTTGGGATCAATATGTTCATCAAAGAGATCAGATAGCGCTCCTTCGGAACGCAAACACAATCTACAAATCCACTCCGTGTTCACTATCAAAAGAACATCTTCAGCTATATCAGTAGAAGTATCCATCATTATTCAATTGTCCATTCCGGCCAAATTAAGACAATTGAACACAGTTCGACAGGCAAACGTCAAACAGACCATACAAGAATTTGGCCCTAACTTAAAAATTTTCAACCATAAATTAACTTGGTAAAATGGTATGCGATATTAAATTTCGATTCCGTTCTTTAACTTTATTATAATAAAATAAATAAAACGCGTATTTATTTGAACAATTTGTTTTAATATTACAATTGAAACGAATCAAGTTGCGATGAGGAAAATGGATCACACGAAAATGGTCTAAGGATTTCCTTATTTGTACAACTATCAGTGAGTTGCGGTGTGAATGATGGTATGCACTGTTCAGCATGTTTGCTTAAACATACTTCATCAAAATATCCTTTTCCGCATTCCGTGCAACTAAAATTTAAAAAAAAAATGTAATATATATTGTAAATAAATGATATTTAACATAAAAAAATAATTACGTGTGTGAAAATTCTTCAGCATTAATATCCTTAAGATATTGCATGCAAATTTTCTTAGAAAGTGATTTATGTATCTGTTTACACAAGGGACATTTGCCAGCGATTGATTTTAATGTATCGATTATATGATGTCTTTTCTCATGTCGAGCGAGAGCACTCCTTGAATAATATGCCGATGAGCATTGACTACATGAAAAACATTTGTTCGGTAAATGAACATATTCATGTCTGCGCAGTTCGCTTTGACTAAAATATTCCTTTAAACACGTCGAACATTTGTACCTAATATACAGAAATATTAAAATATAGTCACATAACAAGATCAAGAAGTGAATATACATAAAAATTATATTTAATATTATTAAAAAAAACTAACATTCGTTTGATTTGATGCTTTTTCATATGTGCAGCTTTAGTAAATCTCGTTTTACATAAAATTCCACATATAGGGCATTCATATTTAATACCAGCATCTTCGTGAATTCTCTCGTGTGCGGTAAGATCCGATTTTCTTTTAAAACCTATTGCACACACGGAACATATGAAATTACGATCGGCATGAATCGGCAAATGCTGCCTTAAAGCGGATTTGGAGAAAAATGAAATACTGCAACCGGCGTGTTTACAATGAAAAGGTTTCAAATTTAAATGTTCGCGTTGATGTATTAAAAAGCTAAACCGATAATTGAATTTTTTAGAACAAAGCTTACAAACGATATTACTTTCGGCTAGCATATAATACGGTTCTAAACTGGTGCCTTCCACGTGCTCATCTATGTGTTTTTTCAAACTCTTTTCGTCTTTCAATAATTCGAGGCATAATAAACATTGTATACTTTTATCGGGCTTTGCCGAAAAATTAATTAATTTATTCCTCAATCCATTATTTGAATATAATTTACGTCTTCTCAATTGCCGTATCACTTTTGTTTCAAAATTACTGCTATTTGGTTTTATAGCATCTACATCTTTATCACTAAGTGCATATTCACTTTCAATATTACTATCTTCCGCATCCAGATTCATTTCAATATTTAAATCTTGTTCATTAAATAATTCACGTTTCACCATATCTTTGTCAATTCCGTCAGTTGTGTTATTGAAGCTTTGTTCCTCATTCGACGCTTCTGAATTTTTCAATGTGGATTCATTTGAATCGTTTTCTTCATTTAAACTTTGCAACAATATTATATTTGAATTCAAAATCAACGATCTGAACTCGCAACACATTTCGATCATGTAACGACATCGATGACATATCTTTACAGGTAAATTGGCATCATGTTTAATCTGAAAATAAGTGAAATAATATCTAATGATAATTGAATGAAAAAATAATAATTATAAACTTTAATAGCAGCCAATTGTTCATATGTAATAGTACAAAACCACTCTGAATTTTGTAATCGTCATTTTCATTTATTTTATGTTATAAAAAATTGTGTTTCTCATATCAGTAATCAGCTCTTTGCTAATGATAAATAAATCACCTTCAAACATTTAAATAATATAGAATGTTTAATATATTTACATCAATGCTGGCAAATGAAGCCAAGTCAGATATAATTTTAGAATCAATTTGTTCGTCAAAAATATCAGATAATGCTCCTCCAGTACGCAAGCAAAGTCTACAAATACAATCAGTGTTTACTATCAACAGAACATTCTCAAAAGTTAGGTTACGATTTCCTATCACTTCCATCTTAACATGCAACAGCAAAACCAATATAAATTAATATATAAATAATCTAAACGTCAACGTGACATTGTCGACGGTCCAAAGTACAAAAACGTCGGCCACCTAATTTAATTTTTATTACACTGGTCGTTATTAAATAGCTTTGTGACCTCCTCGATATTTAAAAAAAGTTATGCAACGTGCTAAGTCTACGTCTGACAGCTGAAGTTGCCGCACGCTGTTTATTCCACTCTGATATTACATATATTTTTTGCTTTAATATAAGCAATAAATTACCGATTGATTTTTTTAAACGTTTTAATTGAATCAAGAACGTATAATTTTATTAACAATGGCTCCGATCATTAAAAGCAGTGTCTTCAGAAAAGTAGTACAAGCTAGACGAGTTTTTATCAGATCACTCAGTCTCCAAGAATATCAAAGCAAATCATTGTTGGAGCAACAGAATGTCAACATTCAAAAGTTCCGTGTCATTGATTCCAGTTCGGATCAAACAGCACTGAAAGATTTCAGAGCCAAGGAGTACGTCATCAAGGCACAAGTATTGGCCGGTGGTCGTGGCAAGGGACATTTCGATAACGGATTCAAAGGCGGAGTGCATTTGACCAAGAATTTCGATGATATTTTCTCGCTGGCTAAAAAAATGGTCGGCAATAAACTCATCACCGAACAAACGCCGAAGGATGGAATTCTTGTGAAAAAAGTAATGGTGGCGGAAAGCGTTAACATAATGCGGGAAACGTATATCTCTATTATTCTGGATCGTCAGCACAACGGACCGGTGTTGGTTGCGTCACCGGCAGGCGGCATGGACATCGAAAAAGTCGCCGAAAAAACCCCCGAATTAATAAAAACAATGCCCATAGATATTTACGAAGGCGTTACAAACGCGATGGCAGAGGAAGTTGCCGGCTTTTTAAAATTCGATGGCGATTTAAGAAAGAAATGCGCCGATGAAATCATAAAACTGTGGAAACTCTTTATACAGGTATAATATTATTGTAAATGATATATATATTTTATCCAAATACAAATAACATCTATAAAGTAGCGCTATGGCTTAAATAATTTTATAATAATCTATAATTTATTATGTTTGATAACCGAGTGCTTGAAACAAAGTCCAATATACGGACTATGTATATATATTTTTTTTCAATATCAACAAAAAGTATTTGAATCGTTCATTATTGTAATTATATCTGAAACTGCATCGTTTGACAGGTAGATGCCGTTCAATTAGAGATCAATCCGCTCGTTGAGACAGATGATGGACAGGTCATATCAGTAGATGCCAAGATCAACTTCGACGATAATGCCAAATTCCGTCAAAAAGATGTATTTGCGATGGACGATACTACCGAGAGTGATCCACGAGAAGTATAAATACATTCTTATCAGCGTTATCGATATAATATATAATTAGCTCCTACACATAATTTTTTCTGCTACAGGTGGAAGCGGCTAAATATAATTTAAATTATATCGGCATGGACGGAAACGTCGGATGCCTGGTGAATGGTGCAGGTCTTGCGATGGCTACAATGGATATGATTTCGCTTAGCGGCGGAAAACCGGCAAATTTTCTAGACGTCGGCGGATCCGTAGGCGAAGCTCAAGTCAAAGCCGCGTTTGAAATTTTGGCCGCAGATACAAATGTGAAGGCGATATTAGTCAACGTTTTTGGAGGCGAGTAAAAAATTAAATTAACTGCCCTATTGTAGAACTCTGGTCTCATCCAACAACCTTCTCGGTTTTATCTACGTCCCTCTATCTTCCATTAAGTTTCAATGTTGCAGAATCCCTCTGTACACACTCCAACCACTTCAGCCTCGGTCTTCCTTTCCTTTGGGGGCAGGAAGGATTGTTAACCAAATGCCTTTTCGGCGGCCGACTATCCCGCATCCTTGATACGTAACCGGCCCATCGGAGTCTGGCCACACTGGCGATAGCTGCTAAGGGTATATCCTTGTATAGTTAATAAAGCTCCTCGTTGCTTCAGATACGGCATTCCCTGTCGTCAAATACAGCTCCAAATATTCGTCTAGAATCCTCCCTACTAGTTTTGTCAAAGTCCAACAATCAGATCCGTATGTTAGAACGGGCCTGATGAAGGTCATGGAGAGCTTGACTTTGTAGATGCTTTTAAAGTCCTAAGTAACACTGGTTTATCAGCATGGTTCTTCTTCGTACTTCCAAATTGGTTTCATTATTATTTGTAATAAGTGAATTGCGATATGTGAATTCCTGGACGGCCTCAAAACTGTATTCTTCGACTCTCAAGTGTTCAAGGATTTATCCTTGTCGTATGGGCATGTATTTTGTCATGGTCTCGTTGATCCTCGAGATCGCCCGAGATCTGGCCACAATGTCTATGTCGTCCGCATAGGCAAGAAGCTGCTCCGATTTATTAAGAATGGTGCCAGATATTTCCACTCCAGTTTGTCAACAAACATGTTCAATATTTCTATTTCTAATCTTAACATTATTTTTCCAGGTATTGTCAATTGCGCCACGATTGCCCGAGGAATTATCGGAGCGTGCAATAGCATGAATCTCGGCGTGCCCCTAGTCGTTCGATTGGAAGGAACAAATGTACAAGAAGCACGTAAATTACTTAAAGACTCGAAGCTGCCGATTAAAGAAGCGGCCGACTTAGATAAAGCAGCTGTTTTAGCCGTTAACGCAAATTAAACAACTATCGCATAAACCATCCATTTTAATTTTAAACGTCATGATTATTTTTTTATACATAACTGCACATCGTTAAAATGTGTCTGATATTTACTGTGATATTACTAATCGGATTCTTCCAATGAGGCACAATTTAAATGCATTTATGAGTACAATGACATAGTACAAATTTGGCAATTAAATCTGGTATTTTTAATATATTTTCTTCATTCAAAATCTGCAACCATCGATATTTGATGAATAATTCTAGAAACGGTAACATAACCTAGATTTTATATTTAAATACATAAAAAACAAATAACCAATTCATGATTTTAACTTAAATAAATACTTTAATTTTATTTTATAAAATAGCGTTTGTCCATTGTATAGATTATGTAGGTCAATAAAAAAATGCAATAAATTTATTATGTTTATTTATAATATACTAAAAATTAAATATCTGAAACAATTAGAACAATTGATAATAAAAATAAATGCATCGGAATATCTTCAATGATTTTAACCTTCAGCGAATGTCAAAATAATGCTCTATTTTTGTCTAGACTCAGTTATAGCATACTTTATTTATTAAACCCTGGTATGCTAAATTTTATTTACATTTAACACGTTTACGACGGATGACTCGTATACAAGTCATTCCATGTATTTTGCAAGAAAACGGGCGACGCACTTATGCGTCTTTATGTTAATTCGTTTGATGAACACTTTTATCAATCAGCTTCGGCTACAATTACCTAGCCGTATATGTGTTAAATATAATTGAGACATAATTAGAGATGATATTATTCTTATTGGTTTTTTTTTAAATAGATCTAATTACAATTCAAACATTTGTCTACGTACATATATTTTGGTATAGATTTTCTTAAACAGAGCAAATAAAAGTAAATAACTTATCAAGTTATTTTGATAATGGTTCAAGTTTCTATGACGTTTCATGTCTTGCGAGTATAAAAAGCCTAATAATAAAAACACTAAACGCAATGTAATCACAATAGGTTTATACACTACACGTTGTTATATATTTACAACAATTATTATGGCTAACTTTATCTGAATAATGAGAGGCGTCCCGGTTTCACTGCTGGACTAATGATATTTTTCTGGATCTGAAACAAAAATCATTTATTAATAAACGAACGTATAAATTTAATAAAAAAAATGCATTTATCAACTGACCTGATCGAGCGATTGCAACGTTTTCAAGCGACCTCGCGCAGCTACGGATGGCGGCGATGATAACAATTTCTGGGCCATTTTTTTAATATCGTCAACAGTTATTTTATCTAAAAGTGTTGATAAAAACTCCGTATATTTTAATAATAATTTGATTAAAATATAAAAAAATGTATAAACACAAACCGATTGCGTTGATGAAATAATTAGGGCTCCGCCTTGATCCTGTGGCCAGGACTTGACGGGCGATATCTTCGAAAACTACAGGTCTACCTTCTAAATTCATGAGCAGCATAGACTGCAGCTGACGTTTCGCTCTCTAAGATTAATAATTAATAAATTTATATAAAAAATCATAAAAATAAACGAGTGTAATCCGAATTAATAAAGAGATGGAATTACAATTGTCATGGTTATTTTTCTACCGATTTTCACAATCATGTTACTAGCAGTGGCGTATCTTCCGTTTAGGCGGATGAGGCGCGCCCCTGGGGCCCCGTAAATTCAGGGAGCCTCAAAGTTCAGCTTTCAAAACGATTTTTTATTATTTAAATATTTTTCAAAACAAAAATTAATTAATAACTTATCAGTACAGTGGAACCTCTCATAACGAGCATAATTCGTTCCAGAATCTTGCTCGTTGTGTGAAACACTCGTTAAGCGAAACTAATTTTCTCACATAAATCAATATAAAACACGATAATGCGTTCCATGGGAAATATTTTTTTTAGCGTTTATTCAAATAAAATGACATGCTTATAAATTGTTAAAGATCGTAACAACCTGGATAAAAACATTTTTAAAAATCAAAACTAGCTTATTATTTATTAATTTGCGTAATGTTAATTTAACATTTGCTAAGAAAGCTGTCTAGAGACATTTGTTTTATGCGACTCTTTAAAATTTGGTGAAAATGTGACCTGGCGTTATCGTGAATATATGTTTGTAGCATAGCCACCTCCTTATTAGGATGATGCTTCTCAATGTACGATGAAACAGTTTCCCATGCTTTCAGCATTTGTTTCTCTGCTACTTCCTCTTCCTCCAAACTCTCCTTCATAACTTCTTGCTGTGAAATACGATCCAACACACACAAGTGCATCATACGTTTGTGACTTTCCCTTTCTGCGTCACTCGTTATGTGAAATGTCGCTCGTTAAGGGAGTAATTTTTCACTTTTTTTTTTGCTCGTTTTGCGAATTACTCGTTATGCGAGGTGCTCGTTAAGAGAGGTTCCACTGTATTCCCTAAATTAAGTTGACAAATGAATAATGCCAGCTATGACATGTTTTTGGGGTGGCTACTATAACAGTCATATTTTGAACCATATACACTGACTGTTCCGCAGACCATGATCCGTGGATTCTGGCATGTAGCTACGTTAAGATAAATTGGCCGCAAGCTATTAGCAAAATCTAACAAACTGAATCAAGAATATTTACAATTTTTTTTATTGAATTTAAACAAAGTGGTAGTGAAAATATTTAGAGGGGGCCTCAAAATTGAATTGCACCTGGTGCCTCTCAAGTGCCAAATCCGCCACTGATTACGAGCATGTATTTTGATATCTCTAGATGTGTGCGTAAGTCAATCCATAAATAATTGTCAGTTACAAACACTGCTTTCACCCAAGGCCTTTCTGTAAAAATGCAAAGCGTGGGGCAACTAATTTTAAGAGGTCATTAAAAAAAGCCTAGGAAATACCATTGAATTTTTTATACTCTTAGTTTTAAATTTGGTTTCTCTTTGCCTTTCACTAAACTTTTGTCAAACATATTGAATATATTTGGTCCCCTAATATTACGAGGCCCAGGGCAGCTTTTTTAGCAGTACAATCTTTTATTTGATTTATTATTACAAAAATATAATGAATTTAGTTCATTTTTTCAATGAAGATGAAAGATTATATCCTACTTCACACTTTTGTATAGTTTTCTGATAAGGAAATTTTATATTATCACGTTAAAACGGTGTAAACAAATCACTTCGCCATCAAAACAATTCAGTAAAAAACAGAACAGTACAGATGCAGCTTCGTGTTTAACTCTACCGCAGCAAAAGGGTTAAATGGTGAATTTTTCAACATATCGAACAGATTTTGTATGAAAAAGTTTTCACATATCATTTTTTGAAGCAAAATTTTATGTAATTTTACAGTACGTACATTCAGTTCTTGCTCTGGACAGTGACCGGCCATGGAAACCATTTCTCGTAAAATAACATCGACAGTTTCGCCTAGCCGTGCAGGTGGAGATGATGCATGTATACAAAACAATCCTGTATCTCCGTAAGCGTGATTATACGCCGTAGCATTATACATCCAGTAATATCTAAAATGATTAAAAAATATATATATAAAAGCCGCTTTTCAATATCAAATACGACACAATTGATTGAGTATTACCTATTGAGCACATTTGTATAAAGGCGTGTGTACATTCCTTTTCCGGGTCCGCCGGCAGAGAATGAACCTCCTCCACCCATCATCATATTGAGAACGCACATAGTTATAAAATCGTCATCTTGATGCGAGCATCCTATAAATATTACATTGAATCATTATTTTCATATATTATTGCATATAAATAATTCGACTAACCTTCCAGCCCAATTACGACATGAGATAATTCAGGTAAATCAGATCCGGGATACAATGGCACGTCGCATTCGTCCTGAAAGATTATATATTCTCAATTTATATATTATGATTTATGTATCTCAGTTATTTAATTAAAAATAAACGCACTTGCACCATTCCTCCGATATATTGTGCTACGGATGTATTAGGAGACGTCTCTTGTTGAGCACTAACATTCTCCCATGCAATCGGAGTATCGACAAAATTATTTTGAACGTATTCAACTAATTCTTTATGATCTACCTGAAATTATTTATAATTATTTACATATCTCCGTGCATACGAGATATATTTTAATACTTTAAATACTTACGCCTACACCTGCAACTACCATCCGATTGGGTGTGTAATGAGCGGCAAGATATGTCATAATATGATCTCTATCGATGCTTTCCACATTCGATTGAGGGCATATTTTCGGTAATCCTAAAGTTTTATTTTGGAAAGCCGCCTATGGATATGAAACATAATAAATAAATAGAAAAATATGAATAAAATGATGATATAATCCTATACTTACTGCGTGTATCATATCAATTAGGATTGTTTCTTGCTCGGGTCGCATTAATAAGGTTTCCAATTCAAACGCCACAGTCTGCCGAGCAAAATTTACCTCCTCCATCGAGAGATTTGGTCGTAGAACAACTTCGCCTAATACCTATACATATTTTCAATGAAAAATTCCATTCAAACTTCTTCAAAAATAAAATATTTAATTATATACCTTAACAGCGGTTGAAAGTCCTCGTCTATCAATACTCGTCGCGTATAAGAATGCGTCACGTGAAGATTGACAATCACATATTCCGCCGTATTGTTCTAGTTCCATTAATAAGTGATCTCTAGTTTGGTACAATTGTGTCGACTAAATAGTAATAAATATTACTATATTTATTTAATTATTATTGTAATTAATGATCAGTTATAATACTTACACCAAATGCCAATTTTTCTAGGAAATGTGAGACTCCGTTCGCAACACTAGATTCGTACCTTGATCCAGAATCTACGACAACTGTATACAAATAACAATTATAATAACAAAACTATATAATTAACAATTATTTTAATAAAAAAATAATCATTCTTACCGCCCACGGTACAAAATTGACCGTATCTTTTTTCCGATGCGACTCGTAAGCCGTTACTCAATGTCGTGACTTCCGTGTTGCTGTCTTCGAATTTTGAAGTGGCATAAATTAGTTTCGGCAAGCCCGGCATTGGTTCCGTTAACGGTGGAAGTGGAGTGACTATTTCCTTCGAAGGAACATTTACCATGGATTTATCAGGCTCTTTACTAAATTGTCGTCTAGCCCATCTCGTCGAACTTAAACTACAGAAAATTTTATCAATCAATAAACATATAATAAATTGATCGAGATCAACTAAATGTATTGTCGCATGTTAATTATCATAAAACTATATATATATATATAAAAGTTATATGCGATAGTTTTAATTTATTATACACGGATTAAGAATAAATTAAACAACACTTCATTAAAATAGCTTTTATCAACATTCACATTTTATTTTTGTTTTATGCATAATTAATATTGAAATATTTAAACGTTATCTCATTCAAGTTATGAATTATTCATATAATATAGCAAATTATTCCATTTCTAATAGATAACCTTTTCGAAATTTTATACATCTATGCTATTATATTCTAGAAACGTGTTATGGTAACGAAATTATATTTTATTTGAAAAAATACAGCGTTTCTGTAATAAAAAAATAAGGTTACATCATTACCTTTGCTTATTACGCAAAGCTCGATCTCCAAAAACTCGAAATCCGCTGCGAAATGCCATAATGATGCAATTTTTTTATCAGAAATTGACAATACACAGAAACCGCTACAGCTTCCTCAGCGCATGACAGCTGCGACCATGAGCTCTACTGTTTTTTTAAATTGTTATTGGCCCTAAGCATTTACATTTTTACCGCGAATCAAATACAGGCGTGAGTCTATGACATTATATGTCATATTTTAACTTATGGCTGTTACTGCTTTTGACAAAAAAAATATTAAAATATATTTGACCAATTTTATTGCAGAAAGATTGAAACATTTTTATAAGAAGTATGTCAAAATTTGATATAGAAAGTGCGTATGAGTCATTGAATAGAATTGGTGGTTATTAATAATGGTAGCCCATCACTAATATATATGTTATTTAGCTAATGCAAAAAAATGGTTATTTCCATTTGTAAATTGATAGTATTCTCAGTATACTCTAAATCGTAGTAATCAAATAAATAGCTTTTAATAAATAAATAAATTTAATAATTCTGAAGAAAACATAGTGTGGTCATTGGGTTATGCTCATATTATTTAAATTTTTCGATGACAATTGGAAAACGGATTATTTGATATGGCAACAACAAAAGTTTGACAAGTTGTTGTCCAATGCTGCAGGTGGCTGTGGTGGGCGCCGGGCCGGCGGGCTGGTACTGTGCGCAGGCGCTGGCGCGGCGCGCGAGGGTCCGGCTGGATCTGCTGGAGCGCCTGCCCTCGCCCTTCGGCCTCGTTCGCTTCGGTGTGGCCCCAGATCATCCCGAAGTTAAAAACGTCATAAACACCTTCAACAAGACCGCCCAGAACCCTGACGTCAATTTTTACGGGAACATCACCTTAGGCAAAGATATATCCCTCGCTCAACTCAAGCGGAATTATCATGCAGTCATACTGGTAACGTCACAGCATAATTCAAAATTAGATCATTAAATTCATAATCTTGTCATCGATTTGTTTAGTGACAAGTCGATGATCTAACATATCATGTATTTATTATCTTACTTTCAATACTATATCATATCTGTAATCTTTCAGGCGTACGGTGCAGAGCAAGACAAAGAATTGAATATTCATAATGAAAATATACAAAATGTATTATCTGCGAGGAAATTTGTCGGATGGTACAATGGAACTCCATCAGATCAAGATCTTAAGGTTGATTTTAATCGTATTAATTTGCTTTTACCTTTATATCTAATTAAAATTTAAATATAATTTTCATATTATTAGATCGATTTGTCTGGCTCTTCGGTTGCAGTTTTGGGACAAGGAAATGTAGCAATGGACGTTGCCAGAATACTTCTAACACCAATAGACGAGTTAAAAAATACGGATATAACCGAAAATGCATTGGCGACGCTAGTCGATTCTAAGGTTAAAAATGTTCATCTAATAGGTAGGAGAGGACCGTTGCAGGCCGCGTTCACAATCAAGGAACTTCGAGAACTCACTAAACTTTCTAATTGTAAAACTATATGGAGAGAAAACGACTTTGTTGGAATAAACGATGTTTTGGAAAATTTACCTCGCCCTAGAAAGAGAATGACAGAATTGATGTTAAAAAATTTAGCAGATACTAATAATGGAACAGCGCTACCGAGTACTAAAAGATTTCTTCCTATATTTTTTAGAAGTCCTAAAAAAATTCTGACGGCGAACTCAGGTCGACTGATTGGAATAGAATTAGGTATAAATCAACTCATAGGGGATGAGCTCCTTACTCAAACATGCACACCGACGGAACAGAGAGAGATTTTAAATTGTGACACGATTCTGAGGAGCGTCGGATATAAAAGCGTTCAAGTGGACGTAGATATTAATTTTGACACTGCCAAAGGTCTCGTCGAGAATTCTAACGGGAGAGTACTGTCTCGAGGTCGAAGCGGAGTCGATATAAATGGTGAAATGGTCGAACCAGGTCTTTACGTTACCGGCTGGCTGGGAACCGGACCGACGGGAGTCATCCTCACCACAATGTCCAATTCTTTCGAGGTCGCGGCAAACGTGGCGAACGACATTAATCACCCCGACAACATCCTGAAGACTGACGTACCGAAAGAGGGATTTGAGGGTATTAAAAAAATATTAAACAAAAAAAATGTACAAATCGTCGACTGGAACGGATGGAAAAAAATCGACGAATATGAAATAAATAGTGGACAAAAATGTGGAAAACCGAGAGAAAAAATTACCGACATCGAAAAAATGTTAGAAATCTGCAGTTGATTGTGACCTTCTTTGACTCCATTGTTGTATTTACTAGTCAGAATGTATTTGAATGTGCACATTTGGGACCATGGGATTTAGCACATGATCCTTATTTTTAATTAAGAAAAAAATCTAATGATGTTGAATAATTACGTTACTGATTTATAGATTTATATAATATATAGAGCCTTGCGAACATTTGAATAACAATATTAGGCTGAATTTGATTTCATGTTTACAGCCAAACTCGTTTATTGGCCTTATTTTTTTTTTTATAAGTAGGTGTTGGAACTTTATTGGTATAGGGGTTGTAAGTATTGCTGACATAACTCTAAAATTTGTAATGTCTTCCATTTGATAAATACGCAATAAAAAAAATCCACATATAGATATGTTATTTTAAATTTGGCATATTTAGAAATTTTAATTTTATACTATTACAATCACATTCATCTTGTGTACTTGCTTTACATAATAAAAAAAAGTTATATGAACAAATATAATTTTAATAATTAATAATAATTCTTTATAATGAAAACATTTCATTTATCAAAATGTAAATGTAGATTTTAACTACAGCTCAAGATATATGTGCGTGTTATATTATTGTATTTTGGCCTTATTTGTACTTATTGATTTTGTATTTTGATAATAAATAAAAATATATATTTTATTATGTGATTTTATTTCATCAGATCTGATTAAAGGGGATGCAATTGTTTTAATTAAATTAAATAAGCGCTAAAATTATTTCATTTATTTTGGGATATTTAGAAAATCTGAAAGGGGAAAGAGTAATTATTGATCTCAATTTTAAAAAAAACATTACATTTTTTCTATATATTTCTGAATTTTATTAATTCCATTCCCTGTTTATTTAAATGGAGTGAAATCTATGGATTTTGGAATTATTTAAGACACTGCCTAAGGGAGAATGTGAGAGATTTATTAGAACATTTATATGGATGAGTGGCGCTTTCAAATTTTTATGCCATTCCTCTATGAGAATGTGAGAGATTTATTAGAACATTTATATGGATGAGTGGCGCTTTCAAATTTTTATGCCATTCCTCTATGAGAATGTGAGAGATTTATTAGAACATTTATATGGATGAGTGGCGCTTTCAAATTTCACTCTTATGAGGCCTCTTGGCCATATATATATATATATATATATATATATATATATATATATATATATATATATATATATATATATATATATATATATATATATATATATATATATATATATGAGAGGAAACTCTTTACAAAACCGCATACCAAGACGGCTCGGGTCCCATGATCATGGACACGAGGAGCCCTCACGTCGTGTGAACTCAGGTTCCTTTGGCCTCGACTACCATGCGAGAGTTTGGTAAGGTCCATACCCTCAGCGAGTGAGAGCCTTGTGACTGGCAAATGATGATGATGATGATATATTATATATATATATATATATGTAGTTTTAATTGTAAATTATTAAAAGAGATTTTTTTTTACGCCTAATGTTGCCATGTGCAATCGTGGTCCCTTCGTCGCGCACGTGTACTTGGACAGTTCTGTGTTAGGTCCTCGCCGGCTAGCCATGGCGCTGAGCCGTTTGATGGATCTCCTTGAGGAGTTTGGGGTTATTATTCCTATATCCTCTATTTTTTGTTTCATATACATTTAAAAAAATGTTTGACATTACTTTTAAAATGCTCTTTTGTATTGAAGTATAAATATAACCTATTGCGCATACAAAATTGTGAAATAAATCAAATCCTTACCTATCAATGTGTATATTGTTCGATAATTGAATAAAATTATGCAAATACCATATTTGTCATTTTTTTAATTAATAATATTTTTTTTGTATTATTTTTTATGTTTTAGAATAATGGCGGCGACTACAGATACCAGATAGTAGCCATTGAAAACTTCTTTCGCGATATTCAAAAAACCAATGAGCTCGAAGATATATCAATTCTCTACGATTCTGACTCAGGCGAGTATTTATATTACATTTACACAATCAAATATTGCATAATTATAACGACATCTTACCTTATCCGAAAAGTAGTTTTATGATCTTTTATATCAATCCCAATTTTCACGTCAGTACAATCCTTAATGTTTAACACGGACAAATTTAAGACATCGTAATCATAATCGTAAATTGGGGGATGGCTACCTCGGAAATTATTATTAATTTGATTTTTATATTAATCCATTCACTGCCTCTCTTTTTTCATAAACGATGACGTGATGCCCATAAATAAAAAAAATCGAAATGTCATTAAGTATGTTGCAACACTCTTATTTACATTAAAAAAAATCACTTCAGCCCATGCTTCTGTAGGTGTTCATTGTTTTGCTAAAAACAGATTGTCTACACATAAAAAAAACACAGACATTAGGAGACTTTTTGCAGTATGATAATATTTGCCCGCATATAACTAAAAATAGAGGTGAGTCTTTGAAAGATAAACGAAGGGCGAGTCGACGTTGATGACGACATTTTAAATGTGATATTGGAATAAAATCCAAGTCAAACGACAGGGAAATTAGCAGAGAGACTCAATACGTCACAATCTACAGTTTATCGCCACCTGGAAAATTTAGGGAAAGTCAGCAAGTTAGGCAGATGGGTACCACATAATCTCGGTGACCGAAATAAAGCGAACCAAATGTCTATTGCCACAAGTCTCCTCTCGTGGCATAAAATCGAGCCTTTTTTGGACAACACAATCACCTTTGAAAATATTGTCTACTTGTAACTGGACCCTAAACCCAATATTCCTGGCAAGAAAACTATTGTTTGTATGCAAAGCTTTTTGCACTCAATCGGAAAGGCGTTATCCTGTTACACGATAACGCCAGGCCACACACGGCAAAAGTGACTCATGAAAAATTCTAGAGCTCAACTGGTCTGTTTTCCCACATCCACCCTACTCCCCAGATCTTGCTCCTACGGACTACTACCGTCTCTGTTCCTTACAGATTTTTTTTAATGGAAAAACTTTCATTAATGATAAGCAAATCAATCAGGCCCTCAATACTTTCTTTCAGTCCAAACCCACCAAATTTTATGAGGAAGGGATCGATAAGTTGCCAATAAGATGGGAGAAGGTTATAAATTTTTTAAAGCAAAATAAAAGTATGATAAAAAATCGAATGACTCGACCTAATATAAACTAAAGTCCAGAGTAATACCGGTTTGCCAGCATGGTTCTTCTTGGTACTTACAAATTGATTTTATTATTATTTGTAATAAGTGAGCCGAGATATATGAGTTCCTAGACAGCCTCGAAGTACTCTTCGACTCTCAGGGATTCAAGTATTCGTCCTTGGCATATCGGCATGTATTTTGTCTTGGTTTCGTTGATCCTCAGTCCCACTTCGAATGCCACTCTCAATATTCTCCAACATTAATCCTCAAGAGCCGCCCGAGATCTGGCAACAATGTCTTATATCATTTACATACGCAAGAAACAGCATCTATTTGTTTAAAAAGGTGCCGGATGTATCCATACGAGATTTCAGAAATTTCCTCTGTAAATAAATAAGATAATACATTATTACTCTTATGTAAATTTGAGTAATTTTTAATCGATACAAAAAATATTTTTAACTATAATGGTTACCATATTTTTTTTCATTATTAATGTATGTATTTTTATTACAGATTTTTTTGAGAAGGTGGCTCGTATACAGCGCAACACCTTCAAAATGGCTTGGAAAGTCATTATCGGAAGTATATCACGGGGTAAAAACGATAGCCGTGCACAGGCCCTGAATACTACAATCAAGTTATTGAAAATGCAAGCTGCTTTCTTAGCTCCGATCAATAAAAATGCATACTACTTTCCTTCGAACATGTTACAAGTACGATTATTAATATTCCACGATATCCATTATTATATATAAATTTGACTATAACAATACATTTTCTGCATTTAAGGAAATTCTAGGTGAACTTTTAAGCAGTGATATGAATAACACTCAGCTCATATCGCTCTTTAAAGAATACACAACATACAACGACATCATTTATTACTGCTGGCAAGTTCTGCCAAAAATCTCACCCAAAGACACCCCGAATGCCTTGTTTATTAATAATTATATAGATTTAGTTAATACCATTCCACTTAGAAAAGATTCCAACGGAAAAAACGACGATAAACCAAAGATATATTGTGACATTAAAGGTAATAATTCTACTCGTTGATTGTCTGATGTATTTGGAATGCATAAACATTTATTTTAAATTAAAATAATTAAAAATTGTTACAGGAGTACCTAAGTTTCGTTTCGATGTGGCTAAAACTCAACGGTGTATGGAGAAGTCGTGGGAATGTATGTCCAATTGGAATCTAAACGATATCCAAATGCAAAAAGTATTATTGCTACTTCTCGATCATTTGATTCCTCATTTGCCGCGTCCAGTTTTATTGACAGATTTTCTAATGAATGCTATGGATTATGGTAATGAGAACAAATCTTGTGTGTATTATATTGTCTCGATACAAACTAACCGTGAATGAGCTCATTCATTTTTATTACTTTTGCGGTTCCCCTAAAATTGTTATTTTCTCATTAGGTGGCGCTGTTAGTACTTTAGCTCTTCAGGGGGTTTTTAATTTAATGCAACAGCATAATTTGGAATATCCATTAGTATACACAAAATTGTACTCTATGTACGAACCAGATTTGTACATGTCCAACCACAAATCGCGTCTGTACTATCTGACCGATATATTCCTCAGCTCTACGTAAGGATTATTTCATTATTTACAATATTTTATGTATCAATTTTTGTATATTAATTATCATTCTATTTACAGTCATTTGCCAGAAGCGTTGGTAGCTGGTTTTATTAAGAGATTTTCTCGTTTAGCGATAAAGTTTCCTGCGACAGATGCGATAGTTTTGTTGCACATGATTGCAAATTTAATCGTAAGACATCCCGGCCTTGGAAAAATGGTTGCAACTAAAGACACCAATGACACAGCAGGTAATAAGAATGGTATTAAATTACTATCTTATTAATAATCGGATATCTCATAATTAATCTAAATTTTCAGTATTGCTCGATCCGTACAATTATGATGAGGCCGATCCAAATTTAAGCGGCGCAATCAAATCCAGCCTCTGGGAAGTTGCAATTCTAAAGCATCACGCGTTTCCACTAGTTGCGGCTGCTGCTGGATTTGCATTATCTTCTCATCGTGCCAAAATGGAAAAACCGATTGGTGAAGTGTTAGACGAAACACCGGATAGCGTAAGTTATTATTACATTTAATTTATAATAAAATAAACTTTTTATATAATTTTCTTTGCATTTCAGGCAATGGAAGATGAACTAAATAGAAATTACCAACAAGTGTTTTTGACAACAACGCAGTCTCATTCCATTGTCGGGTTCTCCGCCAATAGTCTGAATTTTTATTGGGACTTATTTAATTAATATTAAATTTATGAAATACTACTTAATTTTTACGTACCGAAATGATTCAAAAATGCAGTTGTGCATGAGAATCAATAGCCAGTGGTGTTATTATATTGATAACATTTCGAATACCTCAACATTGTAGTTACAGAACTAAGATCTGGCTTGCACGTTTACATTTACGTATGTATTGTGCCATTAAATGTTTTAATTATATTTATTTTATATATATATAGTCAAGAAGTTTTTAAGATATATTTATATAATTATGACAATAAAATTAATATAATACATATCGAAATCAAAATTTGTTTTCAAAAGTGTTCATATTCTTGGAATAATTTTATGTAATTATTTTTATACTCGCATATATATCGCTGTATATATGCAATGTTGACAAATAAAAATTCTACACATATAACTCCGTTTTACTCTATTCTACAATTATTCAATATCTGTAATGGTCTAAGATTTAATAAGTAGCTTCGTTTTAGAAGTGTCGGATAAATGAGCAATATACCAACTCTTAGGGATACCGGAAAGAAGTTTAGTTTGTGTCTTATTGGAGATCAGTCTGTCCTGAACACGGAATAAACATCCCGAAGCTACCGAAGAACACATGGCATTGTATGCTACTTTATTTCGATGAAGTCTGGAGTGCAACAAGACAACTAAAACAATTATTCAAATTTACGGTGACGTAATACCAGCAAATAGATGCCAGTTTTGGTTCCGGTGATTTAATTTGGGTTGTAGAAGTTTAGAAGATGCCCAAAGACCAGGTCGATCCTCAAAATTCGACAATGATCTGCTGAAAGCCGTGGTAGAATCAGATCCTCAATTTTGGGGTAAACAATATTAAGATTTTTTTTCCTTGTGTGTAAAAACGAGTTAACCGAAATTAAAATATAATCATCTTTGCCAGCAAAGAAACATTGATTCGGTGAGCGTATGGGCTTTTCCAGCCTCTCAAATGGTGGTTGAGGTCAAAGGAACCCGAGTCTCACCCTTCCGTGTCCAGACCTCGGGTTTTTGTAAAGAGTTTCCCCTTCTCGGCCATTGCTGGCATTGAACGTGTATCTCCAACCACTGTTGGTATGTGATTTTACCCTCCCGACTATGTCCAGGCATGTAAGAGGGTGTTTGCCTCGAATTCATTCCACAATAAATTGAATCAGTAAAAAGATGTTTTTATTTTCTACTTGCAAACACAATTTTATGTAATCGCATCAGATTTTTTCAAAAATAATTTTCACTTTCGGCATTGTAAATTTTAATATAAATCCTACATGTCACAAAGTTTTTGTTTTTGTCTAAAAAGGTCTAAACTTTAGATTATTTATGCTTTAGACCAGAGGTTCCCAACCCTGTGCCCGCGGGCGCCATGGTGCCCGCGGAACGATTCGCTGATGCGCCTAGCTTACCATTCAACTGAGACAGAATTTTTTTATAAACATTAATTAAAAATGTGAATTATTTTTATTTATTTGCTAGAGTTTTGATTTTTTTGAGTGTCTAGGTTTATTAAATACGTTCGTATGTTTGTGATATTGTATGTATGAGTGGTTCCTTTTCTGACAGTACTTGTCGCAATTTGTCGTTAAGAGTGGTGCCCGCCACCCTATCGATATTTTAGAATGTGCTCTAGAGTACAAAAAGATTGGGAGCCCTGCTTTAAACTCTAAAGGATAAATAATATAAATAAGCAATTTCGAAAAAAAATAAAAACAACAATGTTCACTGTTGTTCCCACGCTCACGATGTTTTTCTCGCTCACATCCGGTACTATATGCCGAGTGCGAGTGATACGTGCAGCGAGAATTCAAACTGTGGCGAGACATCGCCGAGAGCGTTGTCATATTGATTAGTTAAAAAATCCAAAATATAATAAACCATTTTAGAAAAAATCGATGAAGAATTCATCAATATCTTGAAACTTGAAACGCTTGGGATATTTGAGTGACCCCCTTCGGACGACACGGTTGTTTTCGAGCGACCGTAACGGATGGGTTTTAAAAGGCAATGGTCATAATTTTTGTTTTTAAGACATGTGTCAAAATGTACTAGTCGGATTCAAACGCGCCGTTGCAAGTTGTCATTCGAACCCATGTCAAAATCGCAATAAGTACAGTCTTGAATATACTCCATATTTTAAGGTATCGATATTAGAACACCCATAGTGATAAAGATTAATTAAATCACTTATGCTATTAACTACTTTATCCAATAAAAAACCAAGTGGGAATTCATTTTAACAACCATTAAAACAATATGAAATCAGGGCGTCATGAAATAAAATAAATAATTATCCAACCAGTGATATTGTAAGTTAACTGCGACTAAGCTAAGTTAGTAGTCAAATAGGTGCCCGTCAAAAACTATGAATTCAGGGAATTCTTTATAACGCTGACCAGGGGGTATGTAAGAGGAAGAGACCCATTTACCTCCACATGTTTATAAAAATATTGATGTAGGTAGTTTGGCACATTGGAAATGATTATTTTAATGCTATCTATCCTCCGTTGAACAATAATATTAATTTCAATCCAATCGAAATAATATTCAAAATGTATTCCTAATTATTGCCCATTTTGTAAATCTGTTATTTTTGTTGACAGATTTCTTAAAACACATAATGGCAGACCGAAATAAATCTGAAAATATAAATTGTTTTAAAAAAGAAATTTTACTTAATCTCTTATGGGATTCTGTTATTAAGAATAAATGGCCGCAGCCATTGGGAAACAAACTGCGGCAAATAATTGCTCGCTGGGATACAATGGCATACATAACAGGACATCACGATAAAACCCCCGATGAACCGAATTGCATTCCTCTAGGTATGTTTTATAAAATCCGATTAACATATATCGCCATTTAAAATGTTTATATAAAAATATTTATTATACAGACCTTGAACTCGAGCGAATCAATCTCACACTCGATGAAAAGAAGACTGTCCAATTGGAGTTGGAAAAACACATAATTAATACTTTTCCCGATATACTCAATGAATTCGATACACTCACAAATGGTCAAATAAAAAAATATGCTAAAAACACTTACGATGTCGAACTCACATACGAACAAAAGAAAATAATTTGTCTTTGTACTAAATATTATGAAGATTTGCAGGAGATGCAAAAGATTAATATTGAATTTTGCACACTTATGAAAGAATGGATTGATATACGTCTCAGTGTTATGATAAAGAATTTAGAACGCAAGGCGGAAATTAATAAATACAAATCCATAATAAAAGAAATAGAGGGAAAGTAAGTGTTTTAATTAATAAAGAAATATTTGTATTATCAATATTTTATTTATATATGCATATTTACATTTGTACAATAATATCAAATATATTTTTTTTGCAGGATTCTCAATGTGGAGCTAAAAAGATTTGTGTACGGCGGTAGAATCTCATCTGTGAAAGACTATATAAAATATTACAACGGTATGAAAGAAAAATTGGGCGAATACAAAAAACAAATATTAAACCATAAAAGAATGTTACATATGGATGACGATTTTTTTGATTAGAAAATACCGTCCTCTATCGACATTATAAAACAATAACAATTAATTAATAATATATACGATAGTAATATGTTCAAAGTTTATAATATAATACTTATATATATATTCTTATATATTTTTTTTAATAATAATAATGTGGCACTAAGAATTTTAGCGATTATTTAATCCACGTTTAAGTCATTGCTTAATGGCAAATTCAAAGGTTTACGAATAAATTATTATAAAGTGAAAAACCTGTTTTTACGGCTTTGAAAGGACCGATAAAAAAACACATAATTAAAGGAAAAACATAAAATATTTAGATAATCTCGTAAATAGGTTTGGTACATATTTTTGTGCTGGTTTACAGCTCTTTCGATCTCATAAATCGATACGAAAGTTTAGTCTTGTACGTTTTCAATACTAGTAAAGTAGCATCTTCTTTTCTTGGAATTGAATAGATTAAGTTGGATTAAGTTTACCTCTTCTTCGTCAGATAATTCTTCGTCGGATAAGTTTTACGCGGATGTAACTCCACTATATCATCGATATCCATAACTTCAGATGTCATCACGTTAATGTCGAGGTCCATGTAATTTTGTAAAGTTTCGGTAGGAATTTTTCCCGATAATAGCATTGTGCGTCGTAATAACTTCTATTAGTGTTTCTGGTCCGGCTCTACCGAGGCTCTCATCGCTAGTATCTTCCGTTTCATCTTCTTGTTCCTTAACGATTCCAGCTTTTCGAAACCATTTTTTGATGGTTATTTCTTCAATTGCATCCCATGCCTTAACAGTGTAATGCATCGCATCTAAAATAGCTACCTTAAAATTTTTGGGATCTTCTCGTCATTCCAATTATAATAATACTATTTTTGTACCAGATTTTTGCAGTAGTGATGTTTAAAAGCACAGATTATTCCGAAGTCTAATGGCATCAGATTCATTAGTACAGTTTAAAGGTGAAAAGGCTTATTTTATATTACTCAGTGTTAAATTTGATGGATGAGCAGGGCATCTATTTAAGAATAATATTTTTTTTTCTTTTCTTAGCTCCCATCAAAGCATCTAAGCTTAAAAGTTGTTTTTCAAACAATTTTGAAGTCATCCATGTTTTTTATTTGCAACATGTTTTGTCGGTAATGATATAACATTTAAAAACGTAAATTACGGAAAATAAAATACGTAAAGGCGGGTATTAAACGTATTAAAATAAGCGCAAATAGCGGGAAAACGCGAATTCCGGCCACGTAAAACAGGGTTTCACTGTATTCAATTATAATCATTCGTTTAACAATATGGCATTCATTAATTATTTTGTTATAACATGAATAATATACCCAATTTATAGACTAGATTAATATTTGTTAAATAATTTTTGGTATAATATAGTGGAATGGATGCTAAATTGAGCAAAAATATTTAGTATATTATTAACAGTTGAGTTTTTTTAATATGCAAAGTAGTTGTTGCCAATGTTTAGTTTCATATTTTTGAGATAATATTATATATTTAATTAATCCAAACGTTTAATTCGATTTGCACAACTTTGAATAACATCACAGATACTTTTTGCTATGAGCAATTGTAAAATAAATTTTACATGAAAATATTCGTAGACGTCACTAATCCTTGCTGTCTTTACAGCAACTATTAGCTTCGAGACTATCAAAGGTGTTTTCTCGCTGGATCAATTCATCACTACTCGTCGTCGATGTAACGCCGGGTTGCGGATCACAGCATACAATTTCATTATCGGTTTTGGTGCAGCAATCTGATTTTCTGCCTTTTATTTTAGACAAATCTGCCGTTTTTTTGATAAGATTTTCACTCGCTTTAATTTCATCTGCACCGTCGTCGTCGCGCACACAATCATCATTATCAGACTTTATTTTTCTACACGGAGATTCAATTTGAACCTCACACGTGAATTCGTTTCCTGCCTCTTCCCTCTCTAAAAGCGGCGGTGTTGATCTATTGCCTGAAATTTAATAATTACATTATGTTTTAAATTAAATATTAATAAAAATCTGCAATAGAATAATTTTACCATTGTCTACGCATTCAGGTTCGCAGACTATTCCAACTTTCTGTCTTTCGAATATGGCTTTTCTATTATAATAATCACTTATGAGTCCGAATATAAAATAACCTTAAAAATATAATCATGTAATATAAATATATATATATATATATTTAAATAATTTGATTCAATATTTACCTATAGCTATGCCTATTATAACCGCTAAGAACACAAAGCCATTGTATAGCATAATAGCCAGCATTACTAAATAGTTTATCGAGGAATTTGTTGTATATAACAATACCCTTTGTGCCTTTGTTCTAAACCTGAAACAATATGTTGTTTGTAAAAACAGTTACATACAAGGTTTGATAAAAAAAGAATCGGAATTTTTGAATTTTGCAAGCTGTCTAAGAGTCGTAATTTTTTATTGTGTTGGTACACTTGTCACTGACGTATCTTGACATCGGTAGATACATTGGATGGTTGTTTTATTTATTTTTGTGTGGTCTGCGATATAATCAGTATAAACCATATTATAGCTTGTAGGTAACATACATATTATTTCAATAATGCAAGTTAATCGCGACTGAGCTAAATTAGTGGTCAGACGGAGAGGTGTCCAATGAAAACTATGAATTCAGAGAATTCTTTATAAAACTTGCCAGGAGGTATGTAAGAGGAAGAGACCGTTTACCTCCGCATTTTTTTATAAAATTATTAATGTAGGTAGTTAGGCGCGTTAGAATTATTTAATTTAATGCCATCTATCCTTCATTAAATAAATAATATAAATTTCAATCAACTGAAATAATATAAAAATTGACCAGTGTCGTGGTTTGACACTGGGGGGAATATTAGTGTGAGAGACTCATTCCCC
>JAGXCT010035737.1:0-39291 GCA_022495035.1 Philopotamus ludificatus | reverse complement strand
GTTTTTGATTTTTCTCGAATAACTCTATAAATATAAATCCTACGTCTCACAAACTTTGTGTATTTGTCTAAAAAGTCCAATGAATAAATATTATAAATAACCATAGTGCTTTATTGCCTGCAAATGCGAAAAAAATACAACAATATTCGCCGCAGTTGCGAAGCGTGCGATGTTTCTCCTCGCTCGCATCCGGTACAATGTGCCGAGTGCGGGTGATACGTGGTGCGAGACATCGCCGAGGGCGTTGTCATTTACGCGTCATATTGATTGGTTTAAAAATCCATAAGATATTTATAAAGAATTCATCAATATCTTGACTAAAAATTCTTGGGGTCTATAATAGACCCCCTTCGGACGACTCGGTTGATTTCGAGCCGCCGTGACGGATCGGTTAAAGTATGCTTTAGAAATGTATATGTAATTGTATTGTAACGAAATAAAACATAAAAATAGTTTCGATTTTCCGTATGTCCTGAATACGGAGGTTTATAAAAGCCTCCATTTTTTTTCACAGGTAATTTTTATAATATGGATACAAGCTTCTGCAATGATTCCTGAATGGTTTGTCGAGAGTCCGATTTAAACAGTTTTCCGGCAGATTATTGTCGAATTTTGGGATGTTTTTTAACTATCTACTATCCGATTTAAATCAGCGGAATTAGAACTGATGCCTATTTACTGTATGAGCTGCTCTTTAATTTTAGAAAATAGTTTTTGCAGCGTTTTGGGATTCAAAACACGTGTTTTACGAAAGTGTTATCGACAATAAAATAGCTATGAAACTATAAAGTATATAATTTATTAATCGTATTTACTCTTCTGTTTTCGGTAAAATATTTTTTTTTTGGTATAACTAATACTCATCAGTTGATGCCATTAAATTTCGGCAAGAAATTACCCATTTGTCTCATGATAGCTTTTATAATTAAAAAAATAAATAAATATTTATCTGAACAAGTAGAAGCTTTGGTAAAAGCAAAAAAATGCATTTTGAAATATTGAATAGGAACAATTCTTAGGACTAAAAATTAGGAATAACTCTTGGTTTACATACATAGGTAAGAGTTTCTTTTAATATTTTTTTGTATATTCTAGGACTAGCTATTAAGTAACTGAACACATCGACCCGATGTGTTCAATTAATCAGAGATTCATGGAAACTGTTAAACGAAGTGTTCTATTAAATCAAGGTATAATTTCAGTCGATTATCTCACACGGTCAGATGATGAAATCAAAATGATCAAATAATAAAACATACATACTCCAATTATGATAATTAATTTTATTAAATTTATTAACGCATAAATATAGTTTAATTGCCATTATTTTTCATCATTTTTGTTTTTTTTTATATAAAAACTATTTAAATTATTATTGAATTTAATATGTTTCGGGACTAATCAGAAAAATTCGGAAAAAGTCCTATTTATTTCTTTTAAATCTTGAATTTAAAATGCAAACATAAAAACGTATTTATTTTTAAAATGTTCAAAGGAAAGCTTTTACTATTTAATATTCTTTTATTCCATCCAAAAGTCAGCGTATTTCTTAATTGTATCATAAATAAATTAAATTAAACATCAGCGCATTTTTCGGATTTAAAATCTTCGCTCTATATTATTCATAATTCGATTAAAAAAAAAAAATTATTAATGATAAAATTGATAGATCCGCGCGTTTTAATTCACAATACAATTTGAGAATCAGTGCAAAAGAAAACTAGGTTACCGGGAGCACCAAGGCTGCTGGAACTGGTTCGATGTAAAGCAGTTTTCATATATTTTTCCAAAGGTTAACCCGCCACCCCAATAACCGGTCGCACGAAACAAATATATTAATTGCAAAAAATGCAAATTTCATCGAGTCATCACGCGACTTTGAAGAAGAAAAAAACTGCGGCCACGAAATTAATTCGCGATAAGAAAAACAAACGAAGTCATCGCCGCGCTGTTCTAAGTAATGAGATAAATATTTTCGCAGACTTTTCCCCGGCCTAAATTTTCCTCGTGTTTTCCCGTTACAGTTCGATAATGCCGATGCCACTGTGCCTCTGAGCCGATGTTATCCGAGTTTACGACGAACGGGTAATATCCTGTTACCTGATTTCTAGTCAGGAAAATTTACGAGACGTATCTGGAAAACCAATCAACAATACGACGAGTCACAATGCCATCCTTCGGCGAGTACCCTCTAATGCGATTATGTCTGTAAGTGGATCATGCAACGTTAATTGAATGAGAAATCGATTTGTATACACTTTGTTTAAATTAATTATCTCTATTTCTTCTCTAGTGTATATTTAAGAAATAAAACATAAAAAAATCTAAAAGATCTAAACATATTTCTAGGTATTTAACTGAATCTGTCTGGAGCAGTATCTCACCATCAATACTTACGGGAGGGCAGTTTCCTTTCCTCAGAGCGAATTTAATATGAACTTGCTTTGTTTGATTTGGTATAATTTTCCACATTTTCACCACTGTGAACATTTGTCGGAATTTCTTGATCATTTCAGTTGTTATGTTTGAATCTTTACGTGATGCTGGAACTGTCTATTTGACATGTACGATTTTAAAATGATATTAAAACGTTGGGGAAGATTCTACTTAATTTTGTAAAACAGTCATTCATGGCATACTCTGTCGAATGCCTGGGTTATATCTAGGAATGCCGCAGAGCAATACCTTTGTCTTCCAACTCGTTGCGTATTTTTGCGAGTTTGTACGAGAGTTGAGTGGTTGTCTCGGAAATTGAATTGATTCTCGGAAATGAGTTTATTTTATATTAATAATGGTCTCATTGAGAAAGAGCTTTTCAAAGACTGAAGATAATCGGGATCAAGCTTATTGGTCTGTAGGGCCCTGCTATTTCGAGATCTTTGTCAATTTTAGGAATCATGATGATCTCAGCTACTTTCTATTGAACCGAGGATACTGTCCTAGTCTGAATACCGCATTGGATATGTAAGTTATTAGTCGTATGCACTTTACTGGAGCTTCCTTTAACAATTTTCCAGTAAAAAGGTCGTAGTCTGGAGCCTTTTTTAATATAAGTCATTTTTTATTATCATTTCCACTTGATTTAATTTAAAATAACTCATTTGGGTGGTCATCCGATAAGATGCGTCAAGCAACTTTAATACCTCGGACTCATCTGCTAAGTTGAGATCACATCGTGTGAATTAAAGACCGTTTTCAGATTTTCAGCAAACCAACTGCAGTAGTTTCTCTTAGTCGTTTCTTGTTCAACCTCCGTTAACATCTCTTAATAATGTTTGGTATTGCTGAGCTTGTTTTAATTTTTTGGTAGCCTTCCTAAGATTTTGCTTGAGGTCAAGTTTTCCAAGTAGTTTTTCCTAGCTTGCGTTTCCGAATGTTCCTATTTTGAACAATAAATTATTTGTGATGTCAGACAGTCATTGCATTTATTTTTACTCTGGCCATGGTTACAGTGGCATGCAATGCTGCACTTTAAATATTTTATAGCTGCATATGAATCAGCTATAATTAAATTATTAATTAAATTACAATGCGACAGTATTAATTCCTCGCTGACTTTTCATTAATTATTTTTTATGAGTTTCGCCTCGGAAACAGCGTAATAGTCCCTTCTAAACATTGTAATAGGTGGAGTTAATATGTGTTAGAAATTATTGATCCAGTTTCAATACAGACAATGGATGAGATTTAAAATTCATCATCAACTTGAGTAGTTTCAATGGAAAAACAAAGGATTATTGCGCCAATCATATCCTTACAACAATTTTTAAATGATTAATCAAAAACAAGACAAATAAATAAAAGACTGAGAGAATTAGTAAGTATAGAAAATTTATAAAAATTAAAATATTTTGTCAATGAAAAATCGTACGTTAAGAATTAATGATATTTCAACGAGTGAAATTGCAATCTTAAATAGCATTCATATATTAAATAGAAGTTTTTCTATCTTCCATGCTTCAGAAATAATATTTTTCATAGATTGATTCTAGGGCTTTGGTAAGTCTGCCTTAATTATAATGTCCTTTTATGTTTTTATTTTTTTCCGGGAATAGAAATAAGACGAATGGTACTATGTCCGGCGAATAAGAAGGCTAAGGCATCATAATGGTGATACGTGTAAGTCTATACCCTTTATGTGACAACAAATTATAACACATGTGCGTGAACAAACTAAAAATAGAACAAGGTCATTTAAAACATGTCAATAAAAAATGTCTGAAACATTGATTTTCGTTCAATATTCAAAATATAATTATAAAATGAATGCCTAGTCTTCTATAGAGCGGGTTTCTATAGCGTGGCCTCTATCTCAGCGCTATAGAAGGGTTGATTGAAACAGAATATTATAAAGTATTACGGAAAGGACTTAAGAACAAGAGCCAAAAAAATCGTATTATAGAAAATGATTAAACCCTTTTACCAAACTCTACTTGCCTCTCCCACTGAAGAAGGGATATATGTCACGAGATGGGTCATAACTCGAGGACTCAATTGAGGAAATTTTCAATTGTTTAGTACATATTTTATAATTTAAAGCAGAGTGTTGGAGAAATAGAATGCTTCGAGTCCTCGTCCCTAATCGTTACCAAAACGCTGAGCCAGTAAAAATCTGCATTGAATTCCAATTCCGCCGTTTATGGAGTCAATTTTAGCCCAACAACAGTTACTAAACAAATAAATTGGTGGATTCCCGCTGGAATATATTCATACTCGTCTGCCGCGGTTGTATTATAATTTTCCGCCAAAAGTAAATAAATATCTGCCCTGTGTCAACGCTCTCCGTCTCCCCCATACCAATCCCACCCCTATAGGCCCAATGGCGCCAAGCAGGACCATAAAGTATGTCGCGGAACGGCACGTGAAAACTGGGTACATTCCCTCACCCAATTACACTTTGGAATTGTTTAGAATATTTCAAGAAGCAGGCAATTAAATATAACTTTTAATTGCCGCATAAATTTTGCATCAACTCTCGGCATAATATGACACCGGAACGGCCGCTGTTTAAACAAATCATGGAAACGAGACCCTAGCTTTGATATCGCAAGTGAGGAAAATTTGCGAGAGAAATCAACAGGCGAAAATTTAATTTTGTTGAATACACTTCAGTCAAAATCAACATGTTAGCGAAATCTGGATAATTCTTTTGAAATGTGACGATTTAATTTTATTTTATTGGCTACAATCAAATTGGCAAATGGCTACAATCTCATTATCGGTTAAAAAAACTCACTACACATATAATTAGAGGTCATATGGTAAATCAAAACATGATTAAAATTTTCGAGAAAAATCGACTGTACATCTAATTTATGGATATATTATTCGATTTGAAAATATAAGATTGATAATGTGTAATTTGTACACGTCAATCTGTTTTCAACCAGAAGGATGTTCCGTCGTGTACATTTCCTTTCATAATGAAAAAATGCTGACGGGCAAATTCCGTTTGCAAAATATATAACATAGATAATATAAGCGATAAATTAAATTTCATTCATAAATTGATATAGGCCAACACATAATTTGGGTTTACATCAAATATTTATAATATATTCCGCAAAAACAATCAATTTAATCAATAGATAGAAAATGTACGTTAATATAAATTTAAACAATTTCCATCGAAATTCAATCTGTTTTCTGAGATTGACTGAAAAATCGAGACATAAATACAAACTTGAAAAATCGCCCCTTTTAACTGAAAACTGCTTTATATTCAGGGTACGAAACGCCACGTAACGATGTACAGCCCTGGTTTTTTTTTATTCATCCCCTGCTGACCGCACGAGTGCGAGAACTAGTAATTTAGACGGCGATTCATGTAAATTTAAGCAAAATCTTCTTGGCCGTACTACATGAGTCCCCGGTGTCCGGAATATACACGCTTTTCGATTTTTAAATTAAATCTGAATATATAAGGCAGTTGCGCAAGGTCGGCTGATTTCAGCGCGATGCTCCGATAAAAAGTCCTTCAGGTAACGATTGATAGTCGAGCCAAGTGTGCTTGCTACACGTAATAGCTTTCATAATTCAAAAGCTCTCGAGGACGTTGATCAATGTTGACAAAAAATATGATCTTATGCAAATTTAACATGAAATATACTGAAGCGTATGAATGCGTGTTAAAAAAATACAGACTCTTGTTTCACACAGTTTTGAAATAACAAAAATATAAATATTACATACAATGAAAGAGTAAGAAACATTTTTTTTATAATATTTCTTGTCGAAAATCATGAAAATTAATTATATATGAATACTTTAATCACTATGGTCATACCGGTATGACAACTGTAATATCTAGTACAAGCTAACGACACATTGTAAGTTTTGTGTAAAAGTTATTTGGATATAAATGTGTTCATTCGATTCGTGAAAATTTCTAGAACCGATAAGTTTCATTAGTAAATTCGAGGTTTAGCTACATTTTTGCATTTTCAAATTTATTCGCGTACATGACATAATTATGTAATTTTTTCTAGCGATTGAAGCGTTAAGATTCTGTAGAACTAAAATAACCATGTTGAATTAATAAGGAACAGACGTAGCAATAAGGGACGAACCGTTGCAGTGAATAAGATCAAGGGGTTCCCAAAAAAAAAACGCCGAAGAATCCTAGACAAGAATCGTCCAGGATAACGTTAGATATTATACTGGGATCTGGCGCCGAAGAAGATGCCTCTTTATGCAATGAAATTTTCAGAACCGTCAAATTATAGAATTCTTTTTTTTTAAGTTATCTATTATCAGCTTCTACTACATTCATCTCTCGTCTTTAACCGCCTTTTGCCGTGCCCATGTGGTGTATTGAGGAGCCTAAGTTTTTGATTTTTATAGAATAACTCTTTTAATATAAATCCTAGATGTCACAAACTTTTTGTATTTGTCTAAAAATATCTAAAGAATCTTCTGTCTTTTATTGTATGCAATTGCGAAAACAATTAAAAACAGCAATATTCGCTTATGTTGCCATGGGCGCAATGTTTTTTATCGCTCGCATTCGATACGATGTGCCGAGTGCGAGTGAAACCGTGCGATTAGCACGTGCGGCTGAGTGAGATTGTCAATTACGCGTCATATTGATTTAACTTGAAATGCCTGGAGTCTGTTTTTTATTATAAATAAACCCCCTTCGAACGACGCGGTTTTTTTCGAGCCGCCATGACAGATCGGTTAATCACGTTGAGCTAAATCGAAAAAAATCGTTATTATTTCCAGTATGAAACCCGGAACCGAACCGATGTTGAATGAAAAAAATAACAATTCGAGGCCCTGGTCTAATGAGTCGACGTCGGAGAGCGCTCTTGACGTCGGGCCGTAGATGGAGAGGCAACTATGCAATTCTTTAAGGCAGAGGATTTTTAAATTTTACCTAATTATTTCATAAAATAAGGCAAAGACTTAACAGTATCAGTGTTTATTCGTTAGTAATTATAAACATTTGAGCCATTTCCTCCTAGATGTTACATCTCGAGATGGAATTTAGCTGTCACCGATCACTATTTCATACCAACTAATAATCTAAGCCAGTTTTCTCTAATAATCTACCACGTTAGGTATTTTCGGGTAGCCCCTTTTGGATGGCTGCATTTCTCCTATATTCTTAGTTGCTTAGACCTACTGAATCTATTCATTGTTTCTAGTTTTACGAGAGTTTCTAACCGAGGGTTTGTTTCGATGCTGTAGATCTCGTCGATTTTTCATCTTCGTTTCTAACGACCCTAGTGTAGAGCCTAAATGGAGAACGCCTTTGAATGAGACCAGTCATTCTCCATCTCATTCGATCTGCCCCTACGTCGATCCATCTTCCAGTCAGTCTCTTCGATGCAGCGTCACGCTGTACACAAGTCAACCACCTCAGCCTTGGTCTTCCTTTCCTCTGGAGATAGGAAGACTTGTTGACCATAAGCCCCTTTGGTGGCTGACTGTCCCGCATCCTTGATACATGACCTGCCCACCGGAGTCTGATATTTCCCATTGTCGAACATAGCTCAAAGCACCCGTCATAGAATCCTCGTCTCCAGAATATTCAATTGTCGCTCATCTTGCTTTGTCAACGCCCAACATTAATACCCGTATGTCAGGACGGACCTGATAAGGGTTATGTAGAGCTTGACTTTATGATCTCCTACTACGCAATATAGTAGGTAACTTCTCTCTGTTACCATATTCATTATTGCTCTGATTAAGTAGTGTTGCAAAGTAATATTCCCAACTCTGCATATTGTGCTTTATCTCCATTATTATTATCTCGTTTTCAACCTTATATGCATACTCGGTCTCGGTAGATGATATATAAATATATTTATATATTTTTGTGTTAATAATAATAGAATGACAGTGCGTATGATTTAATTAAATTGCGAATAAAATCGCACTGCACTGGATAGGGTTTTACAAAAGGGCAATCGAGTTCATGGGCAGGATGTACTAGATTTGTTTTGACGGCAGATAGGGATAATACTGGGTTGCAATACAGGGGTGAAATTTCTTTGTCTAGCTAACCGCAGCGTATTCTTTAGAATAAATATCACATTGCAAGACATAGAGATGGGAATCGTATTACCAAAAGTAAGTACATAGTTTTATTGCTTCCTTATTTAGGGTGTTGCAGTATTACACGTTATTAAATTTGCAACATTGTATATGGCATTTAGAAGGTTTCAGACATTGGTCTTCTATATACGCTGAATTAAGTCTACACGTGAGGCCTACATACCGTTTCTTTACCTCCCCCGTACGCGGAAAGTGAAAGTATACATTACGAAAATTGGATTACGGCCTTATTATTTATGAACGCATTACGTAAATAATAAAATAATTATTTAAAATTAATATAAATAAGTTTGGAATGTGAATTTCATTAAGGGCTTTGCATTGGAAATGAGTATGAATTGTATTTATGGAAGTTTCTAATTACGGCATCCGAGAGGCTTTGTTCTTCAATAAAGGGAAATGATGTGTGTGTATGTACATATGTAGGTACTGGCATATGCCACGCGTGGTAGATGGATGGTAGGACAAAGGCATTTGTCATATACCGGTTTCGCTATGGAAAACCGGATGTTTGAGAGGAAAACGATACGTGTATGTGTTCTACGGCGTGAAAATGCGACGCTGTCGACACTTCTGCTCTAATGAATAGAAAACAAATAGAAAATATATGGAGGGACGCTGAGAATCTTATTTTTAATCAATTAAATTCTATGCATATTGTTGAAGAGAGTCATCAATTCGGTTTGATGACTAATGTAGTTTGGGTCATAGGTCCCATTTACTTGCCGACTCTCTTCCTGTTATTAACGTTTAGCCCACGTAACCGTTTATTCTACTTAATTAGGCGCACAAGTAAATTTCCAATAATGCATGTGGGTAGACGTGCTCATACGAATAATTATGACCGGATAAATGTTGAACATGTCCCCTCTCTAGATACGTTACAAGAAAACTGAGGAAAAAAATAATGCATGAAAAAATGTATGGTCACATTAAAAAACGTGTAAAAATTATTGATATCTTTCTGAGCATAAAATACAAATAAAGAAGGGTCGAATTCGTTTTATACAAAACAAAGAACTAATGTAAAAAAAATAGGGCTGGGTTACAAAAATTACAAAACGATACTATTTTGAATTCACAAATGTAAATCACAATAAATGAAGACGAATATTACATCATTATCATTTGCCAGCCACAAGACACTCACTCACTGAGTCCATATGGCCAGATTGTGTAGCGCACACAGGCGCCGGAAGATTAAGTGCGCTGAAGGGCGCCTAGTGGGGAAAATTTTTAAAATATTAATTATTAATTCATTAAATTTTCTTACAATCGATTAAAATGTCCTAATTATTTACCATAACATGTTTTTTTGCAGAGGGGGGTATAGGGGCCTCATTAAAGTTCCCTCTTAGCCATTTCTTGCAATGGTCGTGTATCTTCTACCCTGTTATCGGATTTTACCCTCCCGACTGGGTCCAGGCAAGTAGGAGGGGGTTTTGCCTCGGTATTAGTTTTCCTCTTCTCTAGGCGTTATCTGCTTATAATGAGTCACTGGCCAGAAACTCTTTATAAAAAATCGCATACCAAGACGGCATGGGTCCCCGCGGTATGGACACGAAAGAGGAGCCCTCATGTCACATGTGAGACTCAGGTTCTTTGGCCTCGACTACCATTCGAGATTCTGGTAACATGAACATTATTGGTATCGGATTTTACCCTCCCCACCATATCCAAGCAAGTGGAGAGGGTTTAGACCAGTGATGTCCAACCCGCGGCCCAATTCGTTTTGTTTGCGGCCCTATTGGAGTGTTCAATCTTCTACAAATATTAATTTCATTTGCAAAAGGACTAATATCATTTGCAAAAAGATTAATTTCATTTGCAAAAGGGTGAATTTCAAAAGGCAAAAGGGTGAAATAGAATTGCAAAAGGGTGTAATAGACTAGCAAAACTGAATAAAGAAACACGCTTAGGTACGAAACACAAAATAATAAATTTGAAAACAAATAATGACTTAAAATAATTGAATATCATTTAGCTCTAAATTTTAAAATCATAAAGGGTAGGTTGAATTATGGTGGGGGGGGTTGAATTACATACGACATTAATTAATAAATTATTTTTTATGCGGCCCACTAACGATTTCTGTTGACAACACTGGTTTAGACCAATATACGTTCTCATCTTCTCCAGGTATTATCTGCATATAATTTTTTTCTCTTGTAATGTGTTGCTGCTTTCGATGACAGTCTTTTTTAGAATATATTAGAAAATCCGGAAAGAAGTCCATTTTTTCGAATATTCTCGTTTATTATTAACCGTCTTTGTAGGTGATTTTTTGTTGGGTCGTTCACCAGCGTTTCAATGTCATAAGATTTATTTCATTATTAAGAGTAAAATATTAAAGCCCGAAACCAATGAAGTACATATTCGTTACTTCACGCTAGCTTTTTATGATCAGAGCTTAAATACTGCTGAATACGCAAAAAGCTTAAACGAGATTTATGGATTGGTCTTGATTGAAAACAGATGTCAAATTTAGTTTGGACGATTTAAAATGGGCAAAAAGGGATTATAGGACACTTCTAAAATCAGAAAGACCCTCAAAGTTCGATGATGACATGCTGGACTCTTTTAGTCGTGCCAATGTTGGATATTGGTATGATGGAGTGGGTATAATGGGTATCCCAAGTCTAAATTCTAACCAAAATATAGACCAAATTATGATATACAATAACATATCCATTTTTCAAAAAATATGTCAAGATATTGATGAATTCTTCATCGATCGAGCAATGAATTTACAGTTACTGGAAACACTCTCACATAATCAATACTATGAAAAAAAACATAAATTCATTTCCATTCTCTGAAATTTGTTCTTCATTAACAAATTCGTCTATTTTCAATTCTGTAATATTTTCAATGGTTAATTCTTTGGCCTTCTCCATCAGTAGTGTGTACCAAAGTGATCTTCGACATACATTTAGAGTGATTGAGATTGATTTGGATAAAGCCGTTGAGCGTATTTAATGCAGTTTACTATGAGATCTTTTTCCATGTTTTATTTACATTGTCCCAGATTACCCCATTAGTGAAATTTTCTCCATCAGTCTCTTCATTCTCTAATAATTCGTAATATGTTTGATCATTATATTGTCTAAACACTTCCCGATTCGATGAGTCATGGATAAATCGACATTAAATTGTTGACTGATAGAATATTCAATTTTTTACCTCATAAATTTACCAGACTATTCTATGCTTAAAAATTAAAAATTTATATGTGACATCTCTTAAAGAGAATATATACTACAAATATATTTAATTAAATATTTGAAGAGGCAATATCACCACTGAATAGGTTGAATTGAGGAACAATATCCAATATAAAATAGATAATTGTTATGTTAATTTATTTGCATAAAATATTAGTTTATGGTGTCCTCGCTCGGCAATGTCGTTTATGAGAGATGGCGAAGATTTCGATAGCGTCTGGCTTGTCGGGAAAGCGTAAACATGACGAAAAGGAAATTCAATAACCCACGTCGGAGTTAATTGCAAAATTTAATCAAGTTTAATAAAAACACCGATATTTATAAAATATTTAAATATATAAAATATAAATTTTATCATAATTCTTAATTAATTAAACATATATAATATTTATAAACTATTGGACAAATTAATATATCTCGTGCAGTAATAATAGAGCTCCTCCAAACTTTCCGTCTCTGAAAATAAAGTAACATCGATCAATACCATATGAACTAAAATAGAAAATACGTACATTTTTACAATATACCTTTGTAAGTAATCACGTTCGGAGGACAAAGAGGTTGTTGGCTGCATACGAACATCGTTTTTATTGTTTGATATGGTACCTCGACATCAGCACCACTAGCTTCTTTATAAGAATCGCTCTTCATTGAAATGAGATACATAGTTGCATGTTTGCTAAAATATAGGATAGAATTAAAAACATATAGTTATTAATAACGACAGAAACAATACCAAATTTAATATTATAGAAAATATTTAACCTCTAATAAGGCAGCAGTAACAGAATCTATGACACCAGCATATTTTCTTGTATCGATTTACACTGATATTACACTTGTAAATTAATCACGATAAATGTTGTTTTACCGAAACGTGTTCAAATTTTAACAAAAGTCCGATAATGATAGATTTAATATTCATAAATATACGACCCATAGAAAACGTAGGGTATATTTAATTCGGATCAAAATTAAGGACAATTGCATAGAAAAATAATAAAAAAAACATGCATTAATTTACATACAATTGTAAATGCTCCTTTACTGTTTTGTACTGGATGGGCACCGAGAATTCTTGAACAGGTTCGTTGTGGAGTTGATCCACCGTTTTGATCGGAGATTTATCAGCTGCGTAAAAATC
Organism: Philopotamus ludificatus; assembly: GCA_022495035.1. Classification (NCBI taxonomy): domain Eukaryota; kingdom Metazoa; phylum Arthropoda; class Insecta; order Trichoptera; family Philopotamidae; genus Philopotamus; species Philopotamus ludificatus. The sequence continues at coordinate 26,361 of JAGXCT010035737.1, read as the reverse complement.
TAATAGTTGAGCAATGATCGGCTTCACCGTATCTATAAATAAAAAAAATATTATTAAATAAAATTTTCATACAATGAATCCCTCATCAGGTCCGTTCTAACAGAAATATCTGTACGTTGGGCTTTGACAAAACAAGATGAGCGTCAACTGGACATCCTGGAGAGGAGAATTCTGAGACGAATATTTGGATCCATATTCACCGACGGGGAATGGCTTATCCGAAGCAAGAAGGAGCTGTACCGACTATAACAAGGATATAGCGGTCACAGCTGTCGTCAGAGTGGCCAGACTCCGGTGGGGCAGTCACATGTCAAGGATGCAGGACAGTCAGCTGCCGAACACGCTTATGGTTAACAAGTCTTCCTGTCCCCAGAGAAAAGGAAGACCAAAGCTGAGGTGGTTGGACAGTGTACAGAGGGACACTACGTCATTGAAAATTACTGGAGGATAGAGCGACGTAGCGGCAGACCGGATAAAATGGAGAAGTGTGTTAAATGAGGCTAGGGTTCTATAATAGGACTGTTACGCCTATGATGAATGATGAATAAAGGTGGACACAATGAGACAGCAAATTTATTAATTACTAATACAGCAGATGAATCGGCCTAGCCAATCCGAGAGTTACAGACGATCTAAAGGAAGAGACCAAAGCGGTGCGTAAGAAAAAAATGCAGAGTTTTTACACCATTTAGTGACCGGAGACAAAATGTAGGTTGATATATCAGAACCAACCATGAAAACTCTAATGGCTTTTATAGGGACAGATAGCAAAACCGACCCCTCGAGCGGATCTAACTGTAAAAAAGTGCTTTTGAATTTTGAGAAAAGATGCAAAAGGCATAACTTATCAACAAATCTTTCGTTATGGTAAAACAATTTTGAGTCAAGTATTATCATGATCATCATTTGCCAGCCACGAGACACTCTTTCACTGAACGTATGAGCCTTACCAGACTTTTGAATAGTAGTCGAGGCCAATGGAGCCCGAGTCTCACACGTGACGCGAGGGCTCTCCTTTACTTTATATACAATAAACTTCAAGATAGATTCCACATTGTAGGGGGTGATGTTATAGGGGTTAAGGTTTTTCAATTTTATTTTTTTGATTTGAAGGAAATCAGTAAATCAAACATTATCATTTTCATTTTTTTACATTTTTACGTGTTAAATGACTTGACTCGCACGATGAGCTATATCATTTTGTATTTTGGATGACGTAATCTTCCCGCAACTCGCGGGCAGCGAAGATTAACGTGACATTTGATTAGTTAATATTATAAAATTATAAAATATTTTTATGAAAACTCTATTTAGAGCTTTCAAAAAATTGCGTTATACGGGGGATCGACGTTATAGGAAAAAATCGCCGCAAACGTTATAGGGGGGGAGCTCTAGAAGTGTACGTTATAGAGTACGTATACGTTACTGTATTAAACTTCATTCTGACGGTATTCAAAATTTGGTAAACGGATAAAAGAAGGTTGTTTCTAACAGAAGAAGAATATATTGTATCGATGTAATAAGAAAATGAATATTTTTCGCTCAATTTCATTAAAAAAACGAAATTTTGGCACAAACAATGTAATCTAAGGTTTGATTTAAAAATGAACAGAACTTTTGAATTTTGCGGGATTTTTTTGTACGGGATATCGATGATGTATCTTGACATTGATAAACATATTCAATGTTTACTTTATTGCTGGCTTTCGAAAATGTTTTATAATGTATATGCTGGATATGGCTCCTTGCTCTATCAATTCCAGAAGATGAAAAAAAACAAAAACACGACGTTTTCCCAACATTGTGAATATAAAGACAGAATAAACTAAATGCTATATTGAAAATTAAGCTACTCCGAAGATTGAAAAAAGCATTGGCGCAAATGTATAAGTGTATCAAATCAATTAATAACGGGCAAAATTAATATTGATGAATAAATAAGGATTTTTCGAGAAAAATAAATATTCCGCATATTTTATGTTGACAAAAAAATCATCTTAATTCATGAAAACTTACTAAAATCCGAATTCAACGATAATTGCGCTCGGTATAAATGCTCCATGCAAACATGCAATTGTGCCAATCTCATCAATTTGAATTTCCACTCTTTAGAATTAAATTCAACATCATTATCATCTGATATTAATGGCTGATCTTTTTCATTTAGCCTTCGTTCAGATTTTATTTCAATATTGTGCTTTTTTAAGGATACAAAATTATCCATAGACAAATCTCCCAAGTTTTCGAACGTGTGTTCGGCCTCGTTTCCTAATGTACTATCCATGAGATTGAATTTAGTATCGAATGGATTTACGGTAACATCCCCTGAACCGAGAGTCATATCAAGTATCGTCTGATTTAAGGCTTCTTCGTCGATTTCTGTTGCTCTAAAATTATATTTATCAATCAATATCATAAGTCAGTCATACTCATATCAATATCAAGTCATACTTATTTTGCAATCGTAATCTATCATTGAAACCGAGAGCGTTATCCACTAAAGAAAATATATTTGTATATTCCCAACATGTTTTATGTATGCCTAATTGACCGATGATGTCCAATGCTCTCGTGGGATTTGTATGCAATGTAGAAAGTGATTTAATAGCTTGTTGTGATAAACCACGTGCTAATTTTTTTACGAGGTTACCCAAGAATGTCGTATTTCCGGGATCAATCTGAACATTTAAAAAATATAATTGATAATCGTCCATCGGATCAATTCATATTGTAGATAAAATAATTTTATATTTACGTATGGTCTTAAATTCCGTTTATAAACATCTTTCAGTGCGCTCACTAAGAGCGATATCAAATCTTCAACTGTGTCGCTCTCTAAAAATATTATAATTATAATTTATAATGCCATATTTATATATTTCATCCGGTGTTACCTTTTAAAATATCCCAGAGTTTGTATGTAAAATCATTTGACGATCCGTTCTTATTGAGTTCCTTAAAAACTTGATGGAGACTCATACAATCATCTGATATACAGATACATCCTCCTTTCGGACCGTGAGGAAGTCCGCTATATATTTCTACTTCATTCAGCAAATCCTGAAGCTTCGTAATTAGTTCTTTTCGTGTTGGTTGTGACCATAATGCATTAAATGGTCTGAAAATAGAATAAATGCATACAATTTTTTTTTTTATAAAAACTCTATATAAAAATGTTGAATTTAAATTGTGTTACCTAATTGTTATTTCATCAATTTTACTCGGAGTAATGATATTTGTGAGGCTAATTAATGCATTTCGAATACCTTGTATAGCACAAACGGATCTCCACAATACTGTGCATTCGCTTATATCGTGTCCAATAAATACTTCTTGTTTCTAAAAATGAAAAATATATACAAAAAATTATTTAAAGATTATATAAAAAGTTGTTCCGAGAGAAATACATTATTTTGGACACTGTTTCTGGGTTCAGACATGGCCTGCCATCAGTTTGATGATAAGTTTGGTTCGAATAATATAAAAACCCCATGGAAAATATCCTTAGTACAACGATAATAAGATCCCTAAGAAGAAACTTCAATACAATGGTAAATAACCCAAAGATGAATCTTTGGTACAAAATTAAATATAAGATCCTGGAGATAGTCTCCAGGATCGCGACAGAAGCAAGATAAGTTCTGACTTTTTGGCGTTATATCCAGGCCGCTTGCTGTTGAATAGGGAGGGGGTCACTCGCCGCAGATGGTTTATTCAGCGAGTAGAATCCACTTTGTGGAGGGATGGCATCCGAACACGTTGGGATAAACCATCCGTTGGCCGGAAAAAGTTCGGAGATATACTTTTGGTTGGTAAATCAATGGAATTGTAAACTTCAAGTTAAGACACAGTCGTCCAATCAAACATTAAGTTAAGATTGACTGGCCGACTGCGAATGACAATTGATTCTATAACACAACCGAACTAACAAAAGATATTAAACGATCCATCACAGTGGCTTGAAAACAACCGCGTCATCCGAAGGGGATCTCTCAGAGACCCCAAGCATTATTGTCAAGATATTGATAAATTCTTCATCAATATCGAGTTCATATCAAATTCTTTACTATTCTGTGAGGATATATGGAATTGCGATGTTATTACAGGAAAATGTTTGAATGTAAGCCCATGCACAACTAGAACTTTTATTTTCAGCAATACCTTTGCAGTGATGTCTACTAGCTCAGCAAATAATTTTTATCAACCTGATCCACATTTGCACCTGTTAGCATTCCCCTCGTCTATCCGTTAACTGAGGTTATCATACGCCGCTTGTGATATTCGTGTTAAGGTAACCCACTGCAGCCACCATTATGTTAAGACGAGCGACTTGTCACCGATTATTAAAATGGGCATTCAACCGCTAACGTCGAAACGTTCAAAGGTCCGGTAGTTGACGATCTCTTATGAAGATCGGGATCAAAGTTAAACACGCTTTGTGTGTATGATGATCGTTTATTGAATTAAATAATGGTCGGCAGTTCGATGATAGCTCTACAGTAAAGCCTCCTATAATGTCAAAATAGATTCCAAATTATAGGGGGTTAAGGTTTTTTAATTTTATTTTTTGATTTGAAAGAAATCAGTAAATCCAATATTTCATTTTTCTTTTTTTTTACATTTTAACGTGTTAACCAGCACAAATGACATTACTTGCGCGATGAGGGATATCTTTTCGTATTTTGGCTGACGAAATCTTCCCGCAACTTGCGGGCAGGGAAGATCAACCGCGGCATTTTATTAGTTAATTTTATAAAATTATAAATATTTTTATGAAAATTCTAATTAGCGTTTAAAAAAATTACGTTATAGGGGGGATCGACGTTGTAGGAAAAAACCGTCGCAAACGTTATAGAGGGGAACGTATATGGAAATGAAGAATAAGATCCCAGAGACGAATCTCCGGTACGAGATGATGAAAATAAAGATCCCAAAGATTCCTTTGGTACGAGTAGATGATAAGATCCCAGAAACGAATCTCTGGTACGAGAGAAATCAAGGAGATGTGACTGCCATGACGGCGTGAGCGAATGTGCGTGAATGAATTTAAAGTGGCATATATTTATACCCGGTCTTGTGGGCCACGTGACGGTGACGTCACTGGCTTTTAGCGGGAACTGTTTCCCGCATAAAATGTATCCCATGCCATACTTTACATAAGGAGGATTCGAGAATATCGAGAGCCCAGAAATGATACGGATGGACAATGACCGGTTTATAACATTCGGACTATTCGGGAATCTAACATCTTTTCTTTGCATCAAGTCATAAAATTGTTACCTATGGATATCTCCACAATATTTTTTTTTTGTATACAAGGGAACAACTCTATTTTTTCACATTCTTCTGGTAATTTCATTCTCTAAATCTACCACTGAATCATGTGTTAATTAAAGACCTATAAGAGAAGGAGTAAAGCTCATATTGTAAACATCCTAAAACATCATGCATGGTCTTGAGTAAACGCATTAGAAGAATTATGTATTTCTCCGAATTTTCTATTTTCTAATTTATGAATGTGCGATATACCAATTTGACTGAAGTTTCATGTGCCGGGATCTGTAACGTAGGTTTGCTCCACTCACATTCCAATTGGGTCATTCCGTTATGCAGTTTATTAACACCGGTTGTGAATTTTTTCGATGAAATTTTTGTACGTCTACCAGAAATCCTGTATATAGCCTCAATTAAACATGTCAATGGCTGAAAATAAAAACAAATCATTATTGAATCCATTCACATATCTTTACCAATTACGAATCTTAGACACGTACTTGATCAGCATTGCATCCAAAAGTATTCCAATGCATATCTCTCATTTTATCAATAGATAGCTTCGACACATCCACAGCTCCCTGAAATATTAATAATTAAAATAATTTCCTATGACATTTTAATAATGGAAAAAATATTAAGAAAATAATATACCATAGAATTCACAATTCCTCTATTAAAATGTTTCTTATATGATAAAGCGCCCATTAATAGTGTTTTGCCAAAATCTTGACCATCACATAAAACCCATAATGGTAAGCGATTTCCCTCATCCAATGATGAAATAATAGAATTATAATAATTTACAATATTCCTAAAAGGTATTAAAATATATTAGAATTAGCGTGGATAATTTATTTGAGAATTTTGATAATATTTCAATTTTACTTTGCTTCGTCTATCGTTAGAGCATCATATGCATTTTCTTCCGGTGACCAAAACGTCGATAAATCTAACATTAAAGAATCTTCCAATTTATCATAGCCGAGATCAAGCTTTAGAGGCGATCCCGTCAACTCGAATACTAAATATAATAATGAAAATATATTTAAATCAGAAACTTGTGTGTATAACGATGGAAACATGTAGAAGTATTACCTGATATGGGTGTTTGATCATTTTTCTGAAGTTTTTTGGGGGTTACGATGGGATTACTATTTGTCTGTGAAAATACAAAGCTCGATATAAAATAAATTTATTATTTTTAAATCATATATCCGTTAAACGCAGTACTTGAGCTGAATATGTTTCATAAAATATTATGTGAGTTATACGAAAAAAATAAATGCAATAAAATTAGTTACAATTAATAATTTGTGGTGATTGATAGATAGCAATGTAAACCAGTTGAAGATGAGAATACATCAAATAAATAAGACACAATCCTATTTAAGGTTATGTAAGATTTTATACATATATATATACAAAAAATATCTTAAACTACATCGGTAAATAATAATTCACGGTTATATCATATTAAAATATTTAACGGATGAGAATTGAATTGATCATAAATATATTGAACTACAAAATGGTCTTAAAACTATTTAATACAAACAAATTTTACAAAAATTCATATACATTTGATTACTATTGTAATATTAATGACATTTACCTTATTGCATACAAATATAATATTATCACTGTCATTTGTATGACATTTTACGAAGCTGGGAGGCTCCTGTTGGCAAATATAACAATCTGGAAACGCATCGCGCAAAATGTTTACGGGATCCATTTTGTAACAGCAACGAAAAGTCACTTTCAAACCGTTGGCAACGGATTGTTGCCAGCTGTCAAAATAGTATACCAGTGGTAATAATAATATTTGGAAGGATTAAATTATTTCATAAAAGTGTTCACAAGCTCACATTAAATATTGTGTGTATTTTTTAACATTACTTTTCAAACATTTTGTTTTATTTTTTTACAAAAAAATATGAATAACGCCCACGGCCGTATTGCCATAAAACGGAAGTCCTCGGGGCATTATAAGACCTTGACTCCCTTAGCTTCGATTTCTATTCAGGAGTTTGAAAAGTCAAAAGGGCTCAGTGAGTCAGTGGCGCGGCGTCCATATGGCCATATTGTGTGCATGATTAAGAGGCGTCAAGGGGAGAAAAATTGAATAATATTAATTTATTAAACTTTCTTAAAATTGACGGGGTACTACAGTGAGTATGTAATGTTAATAATAAAGATCTTGATGATTTAAAAATCATTATTTTTATACTTTTAAAAAAAGTCATAGCACACCAAAGTCATTCCAATTCTCAAAATAGTTTTATTGTCAACAAGTTACCAGGACTTGTGAGGATTGTAAAGTTCATTGTAAAATTATTTAAATGCAATCTACTTGTATGCGACGGAACGCTTTACAAATGAAACTATACTTCAACTTTTTCACATGAAGCGGAAGAGTTAAAAAACACAAAACTTATTACTCGAACACGTTATTTAGATACTTAAATATAGGATTCTGCATACCATCATGGAGGGGAAGGTGGGTAGGCTAATGATTTAGGGGAGGAACATTCGTAACTGGACCAGTCTGCGAGGTCAAGAATGATTCCATCACAATATAATTTAGTTATTATAGGACTATTCTCCTTTAAAAATTTAATATTTATAGCTTATGTAGCAACGCTGATGGGACCTGAAGGACACTACGCGATCTCCAGCAGAGACACGTCCGTCTCAACCCTGATGTCAGGACTGCGACTGACGTCCTCCAGGTTATCTTGGCTCTTCGAATATGGGTCAGGTCAACGCGGATTGGAACAATAATAATTAGACGGGGCTAGGGCCAATTCGTATTTAATTCACTGTCTGGTCGGGTGATACGGGCACCGCCTGTAGCACACACGTCACCGAATTGGCCTGGATAGCGGCCTGACTTCTCATAGATCCATATAATCTACGAAAACATGATTATGCCCAACGTAAAGGTTCATAAAAAAGATATCTCTTTATAAAAAATCCCATATCAAGAACCACCGTTGTTTGGGCATAAAAGAAGAGTCCTCACACCATTGTAAAATCAAATTCTTTTTGGGGCGTCTTCAATTTAAGAGTCTGGAAAGGCCTTTACGATCAATAAATAAATGTTTCATGGCTGGCAAATGATGATAATAATGAAATAAAGAATGGCTAGAGTACACATTGAAATAAAACAATTATTTAATATACTTCAGATTTTTATTATATAAAATAACATTCAAAACTTATTTTGAGGCAAAAAAGTGTTAAAAAAACAAGTTTATTAAAACATTAATATACCAGCATATAAGTATTTAAGAGTACGGTTTATTTGATATTCAAAAATACGATAAATGAGCAGGTTTCAGCCATTACAATTAAAATAATATGTACGAGGAATACCGCTAATACAATATATTTGACAAAATTATTCGTTAAAAATATATTTTTTAACTATATATTGACATACATTGATTAAATTGCAGAATGTAACACCATACATCATTTTTATGAAAAAAATATAAGTTTTAAATACACGTAATTGAGAATCTCTTTACAAATTATCAGACAATCATACAAAAAATATATATAAATATAAAACATCGAAGCGCTTATACATAAAAATTTTGCGACTCGATATAAAATTACATAAAATTAAATATAATAATAATTTTTCACTGGATATTTTTTAATTACTTAACGTATGAAAATATTTAGAATGTACAAATTAAATAAGTAATTTAAGATCAATTTGCATTCCCAGGTAAAATTATTAATATTATAAGCTAGATACATACATATGAAATGAATATTTTCAGCATTTTAGTACATCATTGTATGAAAGTATCTTTATTAGGCGGCTTATAATAATTTGCTAAAAAAATATTTTGTTGTGATTTTTATGCAAATATGAATACAATGATTTTGGCCTTAAATTTATATACAGATTAATAATTTTTAACATTTGCGTCTGTGCATTTAAAAATAATTGTCGTAAAAAAGCTACAAAAATAATAAAAATCGACTCGTTAATATGATTTCTAGATATGTTTATACGAATATTTAAATCTGAAATGGAATAATTCAGATGTAAATTATGATAGGAATGAAATTATAAAACTATTACGTCGATTTGTAAATGCACATAAATTCTGGCTTTAAAATAATGCAAATTATTAAAAAACATTTAAAATTATAACTCATTGCATCGATACAATTTTTGTCAATATTTAAAATAGTGAGATATTAAACGTAAAATTATTATCACTAGGGTTTTACAATAAATTATATACACATTAAATATTTTTTAACGATCCAAAAATATTTGAAAATAAAAGATTGTCCTTTGTGTATAATTAATTAATGATATGACAAACTGGCGGCGTGAGAACGTTTACGAATATAAATTGCCATCGAAAAACTAAAAATAATATATGACACGCGTTTATGAAATAATAATATTCATAAACGAAATTTTATACATTTTAATAACTAAAATATTCACATTATAAAATTAAATAGTCGTGAAATTATTAGCAAATTTTTCATATTATAATATATTCCGTGTAAAATTACCCTTTCTAGTAATCAATTAATCAATTAATTACGGATAAGAGATCGTTCGTAAGTTGTTTTTAGGTAATTTTAAAGAAACGTCATTCCGGCGAGAATATCTAAGTCGTGTGTATGTAACGTATATCGAAGTTTACATTCGCAGAGGCGTTGTTTAACATATGAAACGATATACAATCTATAAAATATAATGTTATATATTCACAGCAATATTATTGTATGAATAATATATGTAAAGTACATAGTTTAAATCACAGGCTGATGCGTATGTCTATAGTTTATAACAATCATTAATATTATGTTAGAGTATTTCACACTGTCCTTCAGTCTTTTGTACTGATAGCATAATTTTCAACCGTCGACGGTCACCTAAGATATCACGTATCCACCGTTTCACCGTTTAATTTAGAAAGAGTTTTATTATTCAACAATTTCAATAGTTAACTAATTTAAATTCAGTCTTATTTTTAGTAACCACTAAGTTTTTTAGTTCACACTACACGTCACTGTGTTTCGCGTTTCCGTTTATTTTTAAACCGTTCATTGTTATTGTGCCGTTGAGTATATTCGGTGATTTGACGCCGTTGGGCATTGAATTGACGTGATTCATAAGTGGGTTTGTGTGCGCCTGATGAGCTGGTGGTGTATTCTGTCCGGGGGGAGTGCTGGGCGTCGTCGGGTGAATAAGCTCTAATCTGTCGTCAAAGCCTTTTTTGCTCAAAACGCCAGGAGTCGGTAAGTGATGTTTGCTGTACGGCGGATGGGGCATGGCGTATCTCAGCTTGTTCCAGAACCACGGATCTCCCCATTTAACGTACGTGTTCATAGATAAATATGCTTGTAATTCAGGATCAAGATTGTCCGTCGGTCCGATGTCGCCGTATAAAATTACTATTACTCTAGCTCTACCTTCTTTCAAGGCACGACTGTGCGCGGCTCTGAACTCGAGTCTGCCCCAGACCGATTCCAAGAAATTGGGAGACAGTACGACCACCGTCCTTCGCGAATCTTGGACCGATCTCGCTATTTGTGTCGGTATCCATTCACCAGCCATCCAATCCCTAAAGTGTAAACAGACTTTGAATGGATTCGGACCGCCTTCCAATTCCGGCACCAGCTTGTTGATGACAAAGTCTTCGTCTTTATGCGAGAACGATACAAAAGCGTCGTAAAGCTTATCCTTATCGACTTCTTCTTCTGTGACACAATATAAACAAAATTGTTTTGCAAACAACCAAACTTTAATCTCTTGATGGTATTTGTAATAAAGTGCTCCTAATATTCCGAGGATAAGACCCCCCACCGCTATGAATATGCTGGATGCTATGACGGCCGTAGAAACATCGCACAAATCGCTTAATTTGTATTGATTGATTCGTTTACCATCTTGACATTTCAACTTTTCAAGATCTTTAATCTGAAATTAATAAAAGACAAAATTAGTAATATAAAATCAATATTCGGAAATATTATGATAACGTAAATTAACTGCGACTGAGCTAATTTAGTACTCGGATAGGTTAACCTTCCGGCAAAATCTATGAATTCTTTAAACACTGACATGGGGGGAATGTAAGTGTAAGAGACCTATTCACCCCCGCATCTTTAATAAATCTATCAAAGATTTATACGCATAGATGGAATTAACTATAATGCCATTTATGCATTGTCATAATTATTATTATTTAAATGGTCTTCTAACCCGAGGTGGGTCTTGGCCAACCAGGAGGACACTATGAGATCTCCAGTAGACATGCGTTCAACTCAACCCTGAGGCTAGGATTGCGATGGTTGTCCTCTTGGTTAATTAGGCCCTTCAATACAGGTCAGGTCGCCAGCCATAAGCCCAAGAGCTAAGCTATCAACGTGCGGATTGTAACAATAATAATCGAACGTGGTTCGGATGCTATGGGCATCTCCGGTAGCACATCCATCACCGAATCAGCATGGAAAGCGGCTTGGGCCTTATTCTTAAAATGACATCCCGACACTAGCCAAGGGGTGATTTTGAGGTACACAGCTCACCCCCCTAGCATCTTTAAAATCTTCATACGAGCTAGTGGCGGTTAGAATTTTTCTGTTATCTCATTCATCCATCGTCAAATAAATCCAAAAACAAATATTACATACCTTAGTATATTTAGATTGAAGGAACGAAAGAAACGGATGATTTTTGCAACCACAGTCAATGGGATTTCCATAAAAATACATTTCTTTCAACGTCGTCGACTCGGCCAATTTTTTCAGCACATCAAGAGAATCAAAAAATTTCAATTGATTATATCTCAAATCCAATATCTTAAAATAAAAACATATTGTTAAATATCATATCAATTATTAAATATAGAATAGAATGTATTAGACATACCTCGATTGAATCGGGAATGTCGTTGGGGGTTATATGTGAAATATTATTGCCCGATAGATACATCTTTGTGATTTGATTGAGATTATTTCCGTACAATCCTAGTGTTGTTATGTTGTTGATAGAATTGTTTTCGAAATGTAATTCTGTATGATCTAAATTCAATGTCTTTATATCCGGCAGATTTATATATGAATTCAATTTTTTTGAAGAGCAGTCGATAATCAAAGCTTTATTCGACGGTCTAACAAAACATTCACAGAGACTGGGGCATTTAGGTTTTTTAGTGCTAGGATCATCCAGCAGACATAGCAGTTGATTCGTTTCTAAATCTACCAAGCGTTTTCCTTCTAGATTGGGCGGAGATACGCATGTAACGTTACCCGGAACGACAGTGACCAGACTCGGTACTTGAGGGTCAAGCTCATTTTTGATATATTTAATGAATGGAAACAGTAAGCAATCGCAGTTTATTGGATTGTTTTCGACGTAAACTTTAATGAAGTGAGCTGGAAAAGCTTTGGCATTGTGTGCGCTCGGCTGTTGCATATCTTGACTCAGCGCAATGGTCTCCGCTTCGTTAAACATAATTTCAGAAATGTTATTATATTGTAGATCGACTTCAATTTGATTACTAAGAAAATGAATATCGGTGAACTGAAAATAAAAAAATAAGAATAATTATATTATCCACATTATTTAATAATAATTAAATAATGTGGATAATATACATACAGCGATTTTGTTAATTTTGTTATAGCTCAAGTCTAGAGTATTTAATCGAATGCCAGTTATTCTCCAATCAGAAAATATTTCTGTCAAAGCGTTGTGACTCAAATTCAGGATTTTAATATTGTCGGCGATAAATCCAAATGGTGATTTCAGTTCATAATTATCTGCGTCGTTTTCAGTTGCCATAAAAGTTAGATTATTATACGACATGTCAATTATTCTTAATTTTTTAGTAGATAAAAATGCATTATAGCTAATTATTTTCAGATCATTATGCTTCATATATAGTGTATCTAGCGACACCAAGGCTGAAAAATGCTTCCTAAAACATCAATATAATTATATTAATTAATCTGAATAATTTTATATATTTAATATATAAAAAATAATAATTACCCTGATAATTTAGTGATATGGTTGTAATTTAAGTTGAGGGTCTCCAATTTTCTTAACGATTCAAAAGCACCATCGGCTAAATAAGTTATTTTATTATTGTCTAAATATAATTCTATTAAATTACTTTGATCTCTAAATACGTCCTTTTGTATTTCAGTTATAATATTCTTAGACAAGTATATTTTTTTTATCTCAGTGGATTCCCAGAAAACGTCTTCAGACAATGAAGCGATTTGAGAATTCTGTAAGTAAATTTCAGTAATATTTTTCATATTGCTGAATAGTTTGCTCGGCAATATGGATAGCTTATCTTTATTATCGTTGAACTTCAATAAAATTAGATGTTTACTATTTGAAAACAAATTGTTAGGCAATGTCGTTATGTTGTTGCGTGATATATCTAATGTCTGCAAATTAGGAACGTGTTTAAACGTGTCTGGATCAAATTCCTTGATGTCATTTTCGCTTAAATCCAATATCTCCAAAGAATCTAATCCTTCAAAATTGTCTGATGACAAATTCGTTAGTCTATTCTGCCACAAATTCAAATGTTTCAATTTATTTGAATGTATAAAAAGACCCTCAGGCAACGTTTTCAGATCATTGTTTCCTAATTCTAACAACAAAAGCTGTGGCACTCCTTTAAATAAGCCTGGTTGTAAATGAACCCTGTTTCCTTTCATATTGAGCCACGTTAAATTCTTCATATCTGACAAAAGATCTTCGGGGATTTCTGTTAATGCACTTCCTGAGAGCACAAGTCTCGGAACCCCATCCAAGCCTTGCAAATGATATTTCTTGAGAGTGTTCGACAGATTTCTTTGGTGTGATTGAAAGTACACGCTCTGCAAACGTCTAATGGTGCCCAATTTGTTGATTATGTCAATCAGCGGCACGTCAGGAAGCGGACATCCCAAGAAGCTGAAAGATGTTACGTCATCGCTGGTAACGAAGCTCGTTATCTTCGGCAGTTTTGAATAATCCGCCGCCTTAACAGTTCTACTGCATTTCAGATGAATATACGTCGACATCATGCTGAATTCGAAATCTGGTATATCTGAAACAATAATAAAATCATTTAGCATATGATGAATTAAAAATATTTAAAACAGCGGCTCAAAACTAACGGCGTCACCCGAAGGGGGTATATTTACAATGGAAAATAGACCCCAAGCATTTGAAGTCAAGATATTGATGAATTCTTTAGACTTTTTAGATAAATACAAACATTTTATGACATGTAGGAATTATATTAAAAAGATTTGGGGTCCACAATAGACGTCACCGGCACGGCTGGGTTAATATCGATGGGAAAAAAATGATTTGTTTCGCAATTTTGTTGATACTATAATTTTAAATTTACTGTTTACGTAGTCTGCATTAATTTAAAATCGGTATTGATCAGCAGCCCGTTCTGCTAGTTCTACGACGTTATAAATTCTTAATCCCTTGCGGTGGCAGTGTGATGGGCCATTAACATCGTGTTGTCTTTATTGGCTGTTATTGTTTGGGATCCAAACAATGGGGACCTAAGTTAGCTCTTTGTGTCCCAGCCTGATACAGACGAGTTTCTAACCTTTCAGAGTTTGCAAAGCTAACAATAGTTTCAAAATTTCCATAGCGGAAAATCGATGTATTTTGTTTTTATTAATAGTAAGACAAAATAAAATATCATTAAAGCGATATCACAATACCAAGTCCTTAGATCCGTGGTGGCGAACCTTTTCACGTGCACCGTGTCGAAAATTCCAAATATTATGTCGGAGGTCAGATGCAAAGGGCATGGTTAAATAAATAAGAGGCGTGGAGGCATCCGGTACCATCTTTAACAGATCGATGCAGCTTCTTGCCTATGCGGACAACATAGATATAATCGTCAGCTCTCGGGCCGCTCTCATAGACGCATGTCAGCGAATAATGAGAGCAGCAATGGGCATGGAACTGAGGATCAATGAGAGCCCATGAGAGACGACGAGTACAGCTTCGAAGCAGTCTAGGAATTGAAATATTTCGACTTATTAATAACAAAGATAACGAAATCAATTAGAAAGTCTGACGAAGAACCATTCTGACAAACAGGTGCTGCTTTGGACTTCAAAGGTATATACGGTCGAGATATATCTTAAGGAAGACCAAAGTCTAGCACTACATGATTATCATCAGGTCTGTCCTCACTTGCAGGTCTGAATGTTGAGTTCTGTCAAAGTAAAATAAGCTACAATTGGGTATCCTAGATAAGTATTTTGAGATGGATAATTGGAGCTGTATTCGACAACCGGGAAACGTGTTTACGAAGCAACGAGGAGCTTTACTGACTATACAATAATAGAGGCCGGTGGACAAGCCTTCCTGTCCTTTAAATTACAGTAATACCTCCCAATAGCGCGTGTTCCAATAACGCGAATTACAAAATAAAGGAATTCACTCTAATAACGCGAGCGCATTCTATTCATGCATAGCTCGACCGTAAACTCTATGCCGTTTGCCTGTGTGTTGGTCTCGCTCGCACATATCCATGTCCTCATGTGTGTGAGTGCTCGGCACATTTCTCACAATTCACGCCTGATGTAGACAATGAGCCACGAATGCCTATGTGTATGTCGGCGATCGCATGCATGGCAACCGAATATTTCATTCATCTAAGATTCATATTTTTTTTACATTGTTCTTAGTAATGGCAGATTTGTATTTTTAACGAAATTCCCGTAGCCCTAAATTATGTATGTGCTTCATTATTCCGATAACGCGTTGTTCCAATAACGCGGTCCCAACTTTCGCGTTATCGGGGGTTTTACTGTATTAGGGATTAAAGGAAGTCCAAGGTTGAGGTGGTTGGACTACGTACAGCGGGACGCTGCATCATTGAGACAGAGCGGAAGTTGGAGCAATGCGATGGCAGACCAAATGAGATGGAAAATGGTATTGAATGAAGCTAGAACTCTACACTAGATCTGTTGCGCACACGATGCTGACATTTATCGACCTGTTTTTTTTATTTATTTATTTAAATAATACAACCAGCAATTATGCTATAAATAGTTCCATTAGGCATCTAATAGAAAACAATGAGTCTGTAAATCATTCACGTGGCAGCTCCACGAGAATGATTTACGCACAGGCGCCAGAAGATTTGATCGAGCGTCGAGAGGCTTCATGAAGGGAAACATTGAAAAATATGAAATCATTAAACATTTTTTAAAATTGATTAAAACTTCTTCATTCTTTTTCATAAAATTTCTGCACACAGGCGCTGGATACTGTCGGCGCGCCACTGACCATCTCTTGCACGCGTGCCCTATGTTCGCTACCACTGTCCTAGATTATAAGATATACGAGGTTTGATAAAAAATATTTTTGAAAGTCAGTGCTTTTTGTAATCTTTAAAGCTAACCTTTTCCCTTTTCGAAAGCCAACAGTAAAAGGTAAGCACACGACATGGCTATAAATTCTAAGATACATCAGAGACATGCGTACCATCACAATGACAGTTTCAGCTCTCAACATTTAAATAACACGATTTTTTTATGATCAAACCTTGTATGGATGTAATAATAGCCTTTTATAAATATTTGTAGGTTAGGATATGAACGTCAATATGCAACGGGAATGCAGTGGTGGTAACCTCATTGAAACAAACGTCAATATTTAAAATTTTCTTATATCTGCTATGCATAATATAAGAAATTTAGAAAAATTGTCTACTGTGTGAAGATAATCGATAAGTTATAGTGAAAAATGTCTTCCAAAAAATAAACCCAGCCCTGAGAAATTTATGATCAATGTGTCAGAAAGTGACATTCAAGATGTAACGTCACAACCTGTTGATGAAATTGTGTGTCGGGGCAAGTCCATGAGTATGGAGATTGATAGTAAGAATTTAGTGGAATTAATTATAGAATATGGAAAGTTCAAAGCTTTACAAAGAACAAGACGGAGAACTATGAATTCCGTATCATTTCAGCCAAAAATATTAAATCATCTTCAACATCAATGTGCAAATCTATCATCATATAAATATGTATTATACATATATGGTTGAAGTGTTGTATCTACAGTTCTTCCCGGGGGAAGTCGTTACGTATTCATCAACTCGTCTATTGTTTATACGTCATACATAGAGAGGGAGGCTGAATACCTCGTATGAATAAAATAGAATGTATAATTGTGCGAACAAAATCATAGTACGGATTGATTAATGTATTTTTATAAAATATATTACAGCATGTATAAACAATTTTCGTCTCTGTGCTCTCAACATTTCGCACACGCCAATAACTTTTCTCATCAAAAGCACACATGCCCATGTAGTGGCAAAAACATCAATCATTTTGTCATAGTAATATCCTTTGACTTTCACATTATTAAAAATAAGGCCGGCGTTTGCCCTTGCGTTTATTACATCGTATATCCACGCATTAATGGGCGTGTTTAGATATTTCGGTGTCCAAATATTAATATGTATGTTATAATGCGGGGAATCTGATATGGCATGTGAAATTGGAATTTATGAAGCTTAGTTGTATCCCAATACAATCAATCATTCGAGCATATTATTATTATAAAAGTCTGTGGGTCAATATTGAATATTTAATATATGGGAAGGGTAGCTGTTTAATAAATTACAATATCATCAACTCCAATTATTGTTATATTCTGTTGCAATGCAATTATAATTTGATGTATTCGTGAATATAAATTCTGCTGCGGTTATTAAATTATTCGCGAAAAGATGAAAAACACCTGGCAGAAATTGTAGGATGCTTCAATTCTGTGTGAGACGAACTTACTCATAGTCATATTAGATACGTAACCGTTTAGACGCCACGGCGTGCAGGCACGCGAAACCGGCTAACCAACAGCGCCACGGCAAACGCTACTACGAATTTATTTATGAATAAATATAATATTTTTAAATGAAAATTAATACAGAGACATCTTTTGAAGGCAATGTGATTGTTAGAATGTCGATATGTTTAGCCGTTTCATTTTATTTTAAGTTTATACGGCCTACGGTAAAAATTCATATAATTGGCTTGGCGATTAAAGTGTTAAAGAATAGGCGAGTCGACAGGATGAAAGTTCGAAAAAATAGATGAACCATCGTTTTGGATTCTCAATGTATGCACTCTGCAAATACTGTACATGCTGTTTATAGTCCGATCTAGTCTTTATATAAATTATAAGCGATGAAAAAGTTAATTAAGCAATTTTAACCATTTCCAGTTTGAGCATTTTTTGTCGAATCTACGTTCTACTATCATTAATTTAATTTTACGAATATATAAAAAGAGATTTTTATTCTTAAAATAAATAAGAAGCAACTAGCAGGGTTTGATCCGATATCCTATTCACTAAAAGACATTTTTTTTAATAAATAGAAAAAAACGTGATTCAAACTTTTTAAATAAAAAATCTTTTGCGCCAATGCGTCTAGCCCACTGAGTGGAAAAGGTTAACGAAGTTTACCGTCAAGTGCTAACGGTGGTAGTTGTCAATTTTGGATTCGAACGTTTAAATCAGGCAATAGAAATTTAAAGGATACGCTCTAAATTCAGTCACAATGTATTGAAATCTCTGCTTAAATCTAATCCTCGTTTAACCATTAAGGAGTTATAAACTCATAACTCTATGGTCCACAATATATCACAAAGGCCTTCTCAAAGCAAATATTAACTATGACAAAATTCAAGAGTAAAATTAAGAGATTCATATTCACTAGACCAGTGCTTCCCAAATTATGGGCCGCGGCCCTCTGGGGGGTCGCAGGATTCCTCGCGGGGGCCGCGAAAAAAATCAGTACAAAGTATTTATTCATTTATAAATATTTTTCCACATAGCATATTTAAGGAATTTATATATTTAAGTCTGTTAAATAATAACACATTTGTGAACATATTTATATACACAACAACAACAAACAACAACAGAAGGAATAGATTATTCCATTTAAAAAAAATATTCAAGTTATTAATGAAGAATTTATCAATATCTCGACTTGAAGTGGTTGGAATAAAAAAAAATAAGAACAAATAAGAAAAAAATAAGGACAAATAAGAAAAAAATAAGAATAAAAAAGAAAAAAATCAGAATAAATAACAATAAAATCAAAATAAATAATAATAAAATGAGAATAAATAAGAATATAAAAGAAAAAAATAATGACAAATAAGAATAAATTAGAAACAAGATTATCAAAAAAAATAAAACACTGTAGGTATGCATTCCACTGTAGGTGTGCATTCCACTGTAGGTGTGCATTCCACTATAGGTATGCATTCCACTGTAGGTATTCATTCCACTGTAGGTGTGCATTCCACTGTAGTTGTGCATTCCACTGTAGGTATTCATTAGGTAGGTAAAATAGATGGCAAGTTGTAAAAATAAATGTTTTTTTGGTATTACATAATATTATAGAAAGCAAGAAGTTAAGCTCAGATTAAGTCAACTAATTTGTATTATCATTTTATCTTATAATCAGGAATAAAAAAAAAAACAGATTTTAGTATCCAAAAATGCGAGACTCGAAAGAAAAAGCCTCGTTTAATGATGATTAATTATGAAAATAATGTAAAACTATTATTTAAAACATTAAACATTATTTCGTTATGATTTAGTAATGGTATGCAGATGTTAGGGTGTAGATGAAACGAAACAGCAATAAAATTCAAAGGACTTAGCCGTCTAAGCGAGCGAATACGTATTTTACATTTTAATGTATTCTCGGAGGCTATAAAAACTGTTGATCCGAAGAGGTCGCCAGAGTTACGATTGCTGAAAACTCCAAATGATGTTATCTCGTTGAAAATTCCATATTTCCAGTGAGTGTGTACCGATTCTGATCTCTCTGCCGAAGCGAATCGCCGTGCGAGAGTTTACTGCTCCTCCTCCACTACTTCCCAAACTAATATAACTTCCATATATATCGAAATAGGGGGGAGGCAGGGGGGAGTCGCCGACTCCGGGCCACATCATACAGCAGTAGAAATGTCGAAATGGGAAAAGTTGAAGCTTTCACATTTAAAGTGGTGCGACTGGAACCGATTTCTAGGTGGCCACTGTGTCGGAGCACGTACCGGTGGGGGGATTTGAACACGCGACTCTGGAGCGACTCCATTAGTACTGGGTTGCATGTTGGTAGAAAAAAAAGAGAAACGAGTCCCATCACCCGCCAGTCATTTGCTCCTTTGCACTTTGCTGATTTACATGTGCACGACATCGGTCTTTTGCAATAAAATGAATGCCATTTCTATCCAGGGACACATATTTTCTGTAGTACGTTTCTATTGCCGAGTACGACGTGGTTCATGGTGATGGTATTGCCGAGAGTAACAATGGAGACAAATAAATAAAAATAAAATAAAGCAACTGATATAAAATATATTTTTTTCAATCGTAGATTAGTTTTTTATTAATTAAGATTTTTACTCTGAATTCTTATGATATTTTGTACACGATACCTAAAGTATATCTCAAGTATTTTAACAATATTTCGTGTATTAAGGATATAAAAAAGTCTTTGTTTGGCACAATCGTGTTAATTTGTAGTGAGACTGAAAGTAAACCGAGGAAATGACCCTAGATACAAAAGCAATAATTCTCGCTTTACAACGAAAAAATTTTACAACGGTAAATTTCTTTTTAAAAAAATATATACAAATATTAAAACGAAAAGAAATGTCATTTTTTGTTGCATAAAATCAGTTTGTCACCGCTGCCGTTGTGTTAACACGTCACGGTTGGTATCGTTTTAAAGCTCTGTCAGTAAACATTCTGTTTTGACATATATTTTTAAAAAAAATTCACACAGTAAAAAATTAAGCTGCTAGAGATTGAAGGAACACATTTGCAGTGTTTTATATGAGATTTTGATATTTATTTGAAGGATTGAAATAAAATGAAGCTACCTAAAGCATCGGGACTATTTATGGAGACATCTTGAAACCTCGATAGTGCTATAGATGGTTTCAAAAGTTTAAAAGTGAGTGAATGTACAAACCAAAATCAGGGATACTTCTTAGATTCAAAGATGATAGTTTAAACTACTTAGTAAAGTCCGATCCACGTAAAATATTTAAGGGATTATTACAAGACTTTGGTTATCCATGATCAACAGTAAAGGATAATTTAAAAAGGCACGAAGAAAAATGTACAGGGATTTGGTTCAGCGCGAATTTTATCCATATTTTATCTTTACTGTGATATGAAACCGATCCATTTCTGAGATTGTTACTGGGGAGGAAAAGTGGGTTATCTACACCAATCCGAGGAGAAAAAACACTGCTTACAGCACAGATGTATTTTGCTTAATTAGTAGTATTAAAGGAGGAACTGCTTAAAAAATGATATGTTTTAGAAAATAATTAAAGATGGAATCTTCAGAATGATAATGGAAGATCAGACGCAGCAAGAATTACGTAGAACAACATAAGAGAGCTAGATGCAGAACTTCTGCAACATTCACCATATTTATCTGATGTTGCACCTTAAATAATTAATAAATATGAACGAAGTTAAATCCAAGGGCGGCTCGTCCATATACACTGCAGAGCTGCAGCACCCCCATATATTAACATATATGTGTCTATTGATTATGTATTATGTATACAAAAATATAAATATAATTTATATGTATTAATCTGATCGGTGCGTACGCGACCAGTGTTACTCCGTGCTATGTAGTGCAAGAGCGCTGTCAGCTTGTCAGCGCTTCCAGCGTCGGGTAGCGGACGGATATGGGCCGGTAGAGGGGGGGGGGGGTTTCGTTGCTAAGTGCCGTATCGCGCTGCGACTCGGTGCAGTCATACTGACTTATCTTTAACCCACATGCCGCTTTTCACGTGCAGCAAAATATGTATCTATATTATAATATTTTAAATGGTGATCAATTAATGTCTTAAATGAACAAATAACCAAGGCTGATTAAATATAAAGCCGATATCATAAAATTTTAATAAAATGTTTTAACTTAATAATCCAAGCTCTTAAATTTTTGCTTCTGAAGAATGTCACTTTTATTCGAGGAACTTCGGCTTCAAAATAATGATTCTTTTTGTGTATTGCATAATTGAAAGAGGGTTTTTTAATTATAAGTTTTTTTCCACAAATGAGAGTGGCTCCGGTTTGTTTCAAGAGATGGCGATGTAGGCCTCACCCCCCCGAGAGGGCCGGATGAGACCTCGGCGTGGGACCTTCAGCACTTGCCCCCGTCATTACGACGTGTCTTTGTTGTGCGGCCCCGGTGATGGATTGGACACGGATTCACGTACAAAGCATCCCTTATCACGGAAGGTGTGCTCTGACAAATGAACGATCGCTCCATAAATGGATCGGTCGAGATTCGTGGAATTCGCCAAAATGGAGATAAACCCTTTTTCGCCATCCGTAATATCAGCCCAATATATCAAACGGGTACGGATGTAGCGGCCTCCGAGTATTATTATATGGCGTTTTATCGCATTCCGCGCCAAAAAGTAAACCCCCCCGAGTTTTTAATTAAAAAATATTTTTGGCGAATTAAACCCTTTGACGGTGTTGCATACCGAAGAATTGTGCTTTCGTTTTAATTGGTTGGATTCGGGGGCGGCTATCAGCTGGGAGCTGAAACAAATTCGTGAAATCGAGCAAAGAATTTTCAGAATCAATTTAATAAACGAATTCTCAATCATGAGATTACACCTACTTAAAAAGGGCTGAAATTAATAATAAATAAGTATCAATATTTATTGACATTCTAATATTACAAAAATAATAAAATCACTATCCTAAATTTTTCCCACATATAGGTATTCAATATTTTCATGCTTGAATCCTAGTAGTGGTTGCCAACCCCTGGTTTATAGCATGTTGTTTCACGTATCCCTACATTTTGTATGAGCTTCATATATTTTACGCGTTTTTTTATTATCGGGAACGTATTCCATGATTTTGAATAAGTTTCGTGTCTTTTTTTCGTGGTTTTCATTTACACGGGTTTACATGAACCGTAACTATCTTAAATCGAGGGATGGGTATAGAATAGAACCTCTATATTCGTCTGATTAGATATTTGTCACTTATTGATGACAGCAAATATTTCCTAAACCGCCACCTCTCTTTCAGTTTTTGTCTTATTCAGTTTAGAAAGATTTAAATAAACCAATAATTTCTAAACTCAGAGGATTTTAAAAATATATTAAAATGCTCCAAATCGAAGATAGAAAACGCAAGGAGAAATGTCTTACCTAGCTGCATATGATATAAGTATATTGGGGACCCCTAGTTTTTTTATTTTTCTTCAAATAGTCCTTTAATATAAATCCCAACAAATTACAGAAAATCAGGTCTCTATTGTCGGTAATTGGTGATATCTGCTTTCTATTGCCACGGCGCGATGTTTTTTTTCTCGCCCTCGCATCCAGTAATGGTGTACCCTCAGTACGAGTGAAACGCGAGTGACATGGTTGTAATGTTGGCCATATTGATGGATAATTCATCAATATTATGATTTGAAACGGTTGGGGTCGCTGAGAAACCCCCTTCGGACAATGTCGTTGTTTTTGAGCCGCTGTGTCGGATGGGTCAACGACAATGAGCTCAGAAGCGATAGAGAATGTTTCAGAAATTGTTTTTTTAAGAATCGGATAATGGATTATGAAATTTTGAGGTTAATAATGCGAATATAGAAGAAGTAATATGAAAAAAAATCACCAAAAAAAATCTTAGAGCTCTATAAAGAACAAGAAACTGAAACAACGTAGAAAATTCTTCTTTCCCGAGAGAAGGAAGTATCAAGTTAATTGGAGAAAGATAAAGACTATGGTTGAAAAATGGTACTGGTAAGTATTGGTAGAATCAATCAAAAATATATGTATTCATTCAATAATATCTTGATTGACTGATTCCAAGGTTTTATCAATCTCTAGTATTGAAATCATTAATTTTATGCAACTCTTCCGAAAGATAACAACGTTTTTTCTCCAAGTATACATAATCAAGATTACATTATAAATTCGTTAAAAACAGGAAATGATTAATATTGATATAATAAAATAAAAAAAATAAGAAAGTATCTACACTTTTTGACATTATAGTACCAATAAATGAAATCGAGTGAAAAATAAAAATTAGAAATCCGATAATATCTATTCATTTTCACTTTTGATCTAGTTAATGGATCGTAAATTGCAATAAAATTATTAATTTGATAAAACAAACGAGCTTGAGCTTACAATCGAAATTTAAAAGCAACAAAGAACCAAAGCTAAACCATTTCAATGTATGACTGAGACCATAAATGACACGTTTATGATTGAACTTAATAAAGATCAGGCACATGGGGGGGTTTAATAGCCCCATAGTTCGTTTAGTAGCAACCCTTAACGGCTCTCCCGCAAAGATTCCCACCGCCGCTTTCCCCCCATGGTCTTTCACACATATAGCCATCAAAACCAATTTACAACTGCCACTCACTTAAGGTCTTAAGTCAGGCTTTACATACCGAGGGGGTGGATCGTGCTATCCCGTTAAACTTTGCACGGACCCATTACAAAAGTGTGACGCTGATAGCCGCGGGGGTTTCGGCTCTAGAATATTTATTGGAATTCTTACCGAAATTGGTTTGGTGCCTTTGAGGTTTAAGTAGAACATTCGTGCACTAATTAGACAGCGGAACAATTTACATATTCAAGCCGAATCATCAAACATGAAAGGAGCCAAGGTGGGGAGGAATTGAACGAGTAAAACTTGCAAGAGAATTTTGTAACTTTAATTGTATATTTAAATCCAATTTCGTTTCATGTTTGACGGCAATACGAATGATAGATTGCTTCGGAGCTATGCGAAAAAATGGCTCGATAGTATGTAGGTGTAAATAAAATTTCCGTACGGTTATTTTATGGGTCGGCTATGTTTATGCTCTAGCGAATAATTGTCCACTTTTTTATGCAAATTGCATAGAGTTTTTCCTTTATGCAAATCGGCACTCGATCCGACGTACATCATGCATTTAAAAAAAATTAAAATAAATAAAACGGCACGTACACACGTACGTTATGGTGCTTTCCACCCGAATGCCACACATTTGTAAAATTAACCTAAAACATAAGGGACACGCCCCGTGTCGTGTCAATACATTTGCCACTTTATCTGAGTATACGAAACGAGTGTTTCTCGTGACGATAATGTCTTTCTTAGAAATGTTATTACATAGCGACGTTTGATGGCCCATTCGAATGCTAGTACGAATGTATGTACTATGTAACGACGACTAAAAAGAGCAGAAATCTATACTTATTTTTGGTCCAAAAAACCGCAACATCAGCCTAAATAAAAAAAGCTAATATTAGCTGAAAGCCAATATATTACGGTAATGTGTACATTAGTGAATGCCGACGCAACACACCCAAACGACTACATATACCAAATTTTTCAGCTGAAACATATTGGGTAAATATTTGTTTATGTTATGAGCAAACAAAAATTATCTCGCTTGAAAGAAAATAATTGAAAAAACATGTTATATTCACGATAGAAACGTTTATATAGATTTAAAGAGATATATTACTATGAAAGATGTTAGGACCAAATTTATATAAAAAAAATCACATCCATTATTAAAAAAAGTAAGATAAGTACATTAAATCCATACGGAGAAATCATTGATTTTTTTAATCCATAGAATTTGTGTCGAATTGTATAAAATTCATAAGCATTTTGTCGAAGATAGAGCCCTAAATCTAGTATATAAAATATGATAATAAATTTTCTAGAACCTCGAAATTATATTCTCAAAATTAAATGTATTTCTTCTTCTTCTCTTTTTTTCTTTGAAGTTTAAATGCAGTATTTCTTCCAAAAAAAGCAATTAAATTTAAGTTTTTTTATTTATTTAAAAAAATGACGTTTTTTTAATCGGATCAGTGGTTTTTAACCTGGGTTCGATCAAACCCCAGGGGTTCGGTGAGTCAGTCTCCCGGGTTCGGCGGAGGTCAAAACGCATACCCGACTTACAATATTATGAAAAATGATAATTTTTACAATTAAGGGTTCGGTGAACGCGCATATGA